>JACEIK010000846.1:143550-164078 GCA_018107945.1 Datura stramonium
ATTAATTCATAAATCATAACAACGTAGCTCATAAATAAAGTAATAAGTAAATAATTCATATTAAAAAATTAAAAAGTATGTGACTACGAAAACAAGTAGCCGAATATTGAGTGGAAAAATAAAATAACGTTGTACGTGTCTAGGATAATTTGTTTTAAAGATATTTAGTCACCGTCACAAATGCAAGCTAATACTTCCTGCTCCACTAATTAGCGGACACCACGACAATGCTCACATACCTATCATCCATTCTTCCCCTTCATTTCTGCCTCAACACGCTATCCACAAACACACATGAAAAGTGTCCAACCGTTGTAACGGTCTTGAAACTTGTACTTTTCAATTGCATCATTTTATTTCTATTTTTTTTTTCAAAGATCATACTCACATTCAAATTAATATTATTGTATATTTTGTATGCTCCTTAAATTACTCCTAGTAGAGGAATATTTCAAGATTAATTGTACACTCTATGTTTTCATGATAATAACTTGTACCTTTGTTACACATTATAAGACAACCAACTGAGTTTGTATTGTTAGTTACACTATCCGCCACTAGTCAAGGATAAATCAAGGAAACGTCGGCATATATAACCAAAAGACGAAAATAAATTTGAAGTGGTGCCGCCCGCGTTTTCACTTTTATGCTTAATTTAATGCAACTTTTTTCTTCACCAAACTATTAACGTCCGCCGACTGACCAGGTATAAACAACACAATATGCATGCAAAGTTGGAAGCTGCTTATTGGGATGTGTGGTTAGCTACCAGCAGTACAACCATAAAGCTATCTTGAAACCAACTGTCAACGGTTTTCAACTAGTCAATAACCGTAACTGTTGAAACAGAGTTTCAAGGCCATAACCTCCTATTATAAGTCAGCGTATTCTAGTCGTGAATGAAATTAGCAACTGACATTTGCATTATAATATGCTGCCTATATTATACTTTGGGCGCAACTTTTTTCAGAAACTTTCTTAAAAGTGAATTGCTTAATCAAAATAAATTTAAGATCTGAAGTTCATATAATTTTAAACTATCTCAAATTAATATATTAAAATATTAAAATATTTATTCGCATCATATTTGAACAAAGTTATTAATCTAAAGACTATGACTGTTCAGAGTAGAGTCTCGATGGTGTCGGAAAATCAATTTTTAAAAATTTGTACGTTACACTTTAGGTCTGCCACGATATTTCGAGCAGTTGGATTTTATTTATTTTTAATTAACCGTAACCGTTGGGTCAAAGAAAAAGCAGTTGGGTCATAGGCAAAAAGGAAAAAAGTAGTAATTTCTTATTAGAGACATCAAACCTTTTTTTTTCCTCTTATCTTGTTCTTTTTCACAAGTAAAAGTCATGGATATTAGAGATGGTCGGTGATTATGGGTCCAATTGGGCCCCATAGTGCAAGCCTCAGCGAACCAAACACGCCAACTCTAGCCACACAAATAGATCTTCTAGATAAGTCGGCCCAGTACTATTACAAGTGGACGCTCTTATTCTTCAAGTTAGTTGTCGCATTTTTTCCTCCTAATAAAGTAATCCCTACAAATTTAATTGGTACTTTAAAGATTGCATTAAATAGTAAAAAGAGTATTTTTAGAAATTAAAGAAAATTTTCATCAAAGTTAGACAGCGTTCGGAGTTACACTTTAAACCCCTTAATTTTAAATATTTTAAGAGTTTAAATTTTATGAATAATGATATAAAAAATATTTATATATTCAGATCACCGGTTAGGTAATTACAATGTAAACAACTTCATAAGTCTTAATTATAAAATTGAAAAAGAAAAAGAAAAAGAAAAGTAATACGGTGGTACCAAATAATTTACTTAGTTAATTTTGTTTCCATTTTTTATAATAAATTGTAAATCTTATCATAATTAGTGTTTTAAGAAGTGGGAGTGCGAAGCAAAACATTTTACTCAGCACGAGATGAGATGTAAGCCTCGAACACGGAAAGTAAGTCCTATAGATCTATAAGGTATACATCTCATTTATCTTTAATTTTATAATTTTATTACTAAAAAGATAAGCAAAAATAATATTTTAAATCATTTTACAAATAAATTTAAATAAATCACCGGTATTATAAAAAAATTATAATTATTATTTAAAAAATTTAACAACTCAAAAAATAATAATAGCCGAGTTAATCTTTAAAATGAAATTATCATCTACTCTATCAGTGATCTCCACGTCTACTAGTCTTTTCCACCCTCAACTAATATTTACACTGATTATTGTTTATATATTCTAAAGAAGGAGAAGGCTATGTGTAGGAGTAATGCCAAAATACAGATAAAGTTATCTTAGAAACAAAGTGTTATAAAATCTTATCGTATCAATTTTAAGTATAATCATCTCAAGAAACTATTTATGACAGTATCACTTTTTATAAGTGTTGCTTTCTTTATTGATATGTTTTAGAAAAAATCACTATAATATGAAAATATAAATTATAAATGTCATTACACCAATAATAAAAAAAATATTATTTATAGCAAAAGTATTTTCAAAATGATAAAAATCAAATTTAACGCCCAAAAATATGCTTTTACGCACAAAACTTACACTTTTACGGTAGGGACCCAAATTATAGGGCTTACTTTTTATGAATCCACATCTCTCATTTGTGCCCCGAAGAATTTTTAGTACGTCTTGTCCGGAAACTCGTCCCCAAAAACGCTTTTGAAAATACTAATTAAACAAAACAAATTTAATACAATATTAAGGGCATCTGGAGATCAAGGCCACTTTCTATGAAGAGTGTCCAGACCATCTAGACCTTAATAACTGGGGGGAGGGGGGCTATCAAAATCAACAACTTTATGCAGGCTAATTAGAAAGTATATGTATCAAACTTTTAACGGTTTCTATTTTTTACAGAGATCGAAAACATACTCATTCTTTCCCGTGATTCCTTCTTTATCTGAGTAGAAATAAAAACCGTCTTAATATTCACATGTTTGACCAGACAAATATAGTATATCATAGCTCCACATATAACAATTTTCACTTTTATTCTAAATTATTTTCAATGCAGGATCTAATACAAATTCCGTTTGACAATATTCTTAGAATGGGTGAAGGAGAGGTGAGAGACTAGGTCAACTTACTGTTTACTGCCGTGGTTTAAACTTTAAGCTCCATAGACGGAACCCTGTTTAGGTTGTATATCACTATAGGTAATCAAAGCCTCCCTAACAGCTGTGATTCATACACAATCAACAAATAATGTCGATAATTCTCTGGAACCTCCAAGTCACTAAGACAACAATTTCCATCTCCATCAATTGCAGATGAAATATTTAATCTTTGCAATCTGTCCTTAGTTAGCAATCTTTCTTGATAAGCTAGCCACAGAATCACTCTGCTTTGGCAACATGAAAATACTCCATTGTTTTTGTTACCGTTGTTGCTAGTTGCTCGCCTTTTTTGTTATGGAGCTATGTTTTATAGTTATTTGTAGCGTCCTGTGAGATGTCTATGTTGGACTTTTCTGCGTTTCAAGTTTGTAGATAGTCCATATTACAGAGGAGACTCTGCCGAAAATTTTCTAGTGATACCTAAGTACTGAGTCTCTTAAGATTGACTTACATTCGAGGACAAATGTCTAATGTTACACCTCATAAGTCTTTCATTGTTTAACCAAGGTGTGTGTGTGCACGTCGAGAGTTCTTGGGATATGGCACATGCAGAAAAAGGGTCAAAGATGGAACACGGGAGCGCGTTATCGAGTGACAGGAGGAAGAAGCCGGAGACAGGCGCTACGGGCGCCGCGCCATGCACCCCTCTCCCACGCAGGGAGCGGCGCATCGCACCTCTGCTCCTTCACTATGGGAGGCGCGTCGTAGACCCTTGCCACCTCCTTCTTATATTTATAAAGTTGTGAGATATTGGTTTCATTTTAAAAACATTTCCCAAATAGAGAGCTACAGCTTAGGCGATCTTCTCCTTGAGTTTTCAACAAATTGAAGGTAAATTACGCTATCAGATCTCGTCTAATTACAAATTCTTCTTGGGTAATGAATTCTGGGCCTACGAAGAACATATCTATGGAGTTGAATCTTTGAAATTGGATCTTTGACAGAGCCCTAGTGGGTAAAAGTTGTAGAAAATCATCTCTATCTAAGACTAGTACGCCTATAAGTGATAGTAAGTACTTCTACCCTTCTAATCTATAAGAATTCGTAAGGTTTTGCCGAATTAAACTTGTTGTCACTTGTTGCCGTTGTGTTTTTGTGGGATGATATTGCTGGCCTACTTCTGAAATAGAATAGCCTTATCCCCCTGACGTATGAGCTAAGATACGGAGGGATTACGAGTTCTTAATAGAAGCAGGATTGGTTTAGCGAAGTTCGGTAATTGAGGTATGTTAAGGCTAACTTTATTCGACAAGTTATTCTCGTCGTATAGTTGATATGACCTGTACTTCCATAGTAGTTTGTGATTATGTGTATTGTGGTTAGCTGCTACGAGTTGAACTGATATTGTAGTATAGTATCCCTTGTCGGGGTTAGTCATGTTTCAGCTTTGCCTCTCATTAGAAGCGGCCTAGAGATTACTGATTTGTTTTGTTGCAGCCTCGATTGGCTAGAGATGTTTTGCTACCTTACCAAGGTCATAGAGGCTTGTAGTTAGCTGGGGGATATACCTTATTAAAATGGGCAGCATAGGGTGCAGTTTGGCGATATAACTTCAATTTTGACGCTTATATAAATAATAAAACTCGCCGACAGGCTGTTGGCGTACCTTGACGCCTACAAGGCTAGAATCTCAATAGTACAGTCTTACCTCCGAGTTAGTGGCACCAGAGTTGCCTAATGAACCGGGTGGTAGGTTGTCAGATGAAGTACTTATTTCTAGTGATCGTATAAGCTTCATATGACTTACAACATGTCGCATAGGTCGCTCAGAAACCACCCTGGCTGTTAGTAATCTGATAGTCTATGTGATATCTTAAATAGTAATTTTATCAGCTATCAAACATGGGGCCAAGACCCTTGGTTATTCATGCAGAGGCCCATGTGCATGTTGCCTAGAAGGGCTAAGTCGAAGTACACCTGCCTACGGGGATACAGGTTGCTCATAGGAGCTATACGACATTTGGAAGAATATGATTGAGGCCTGCAGAGCCATATTGAAGTCTATTAACTTATGAAATTCCCTTATGCTGTAGTGGCATCACTGACCCTCATTAGAGTCTTATGTGTGCTCGGGGTGCAGTTACAGGAGCCTAGAAGGCTCAGATATAGTTACAGGAGCTCTAAAGGCTCAAATATAGTTACAGGAGCTCGAAAGGCTCAGATATAGTTATAGGAGCTTGGAAGGCTCAGATATAGTTATAGGAACCCAGAAGGCTCAAACACAGTCAAATGAGCCCAGAAAGTGCGGATACAATCTCAAAACATGAGTATGTTAGTTACAGCTTGCTTGCGGGGCTACAGTAGTACAAATAGAAGTATATAGATTGATTTGTGCTTGCTGGGGCTGATGGGGGCCCAGGTAGGTTATTATGTGTTGTTTGTACCTTCCAAGCTTATGGGGTCCAGGTTAGGTTCTTGTTTTGAATATTACTTGTTAGTTATAGTTCATATTTGTGAGATCGTACATATTAACTTCTGGCCCTTATTACTGATTACTTTCAGTTCCTCTGTTAGCTTCTAGTCAGTTTATTATTACTGAATTACATATTCGGTATATATTATACTAACGCCCACGCATGCAGTGCGTCATACTTGCCTGTAGGTTCAGACAGACAGGTTTTGAGACCTCCGTAGTAGTCGTTCAGATCCAGCAAATTGGCCAGCTCTTTTCCTCCGAAGTTTCCATACGATTAGAGGTTTGCTGTATTTTGATGTATAGGTTTGGATAGGCCAGGACCCCGTCTCGACCAATATCTTACTCTTTAGAGGCTTGCAGACTACGAGTTTTGTTAGACATGCATTTTTTGCCATATGGGGCTAGTTATTTTGCTAGATGGCAGCCTTGTTGTCTTGTATATATGTATATGTGCGCCTGCTTTCCTTTTGATATGATTTATACAACATGGTGGTCTTGTCAATCCGCATAGAATGACATTATTATTGCAATTGTTGGGTCAGCTGTTTTTGCATAGGTGAATGTTGTGGTCTTGTCAACCTAAGGCTATTGTTTGAGCTAAGATATAGTTGATCATTTTCTTGAATATGTGTTGCTGGTATGCACCAGAAGTGTATATGTCCAGCTAGGTCAGCTTAGGATCCAGTGTGGTATTAGGTGTCAGGTACGCCTCCCGAGGTGGGGCGCGAGCTCGATCTCTCTCAATATGTTTAGTGTTCTTAAATGTTAATATGAATATGGGATATTGAGTAAGTAACATCAGTAGTTAGTTGCTATTTATCTCTTTTGTATCAGTATGTCATTTTCTCCTTCAATGCATTCATTTTCTTCCAATACCATCTGCTGTTTCTAAGGTGGATGATGCTCCCAAATATTTCTGCAAGACTTCGTATATATCTCATAAACTAAGTTAACCTAAAGGACATCTTTTCTAGTAATCAGTTGCCATAACAGCTTGCCTATAGAAGCTATGCTTCATTGTTTGCACCCTTTTATATTCAAACCATCAAACTTTTTTGACATACAAACTCTTTCTCAAGCAATAAAGAGATATCTTTCTGTGACCTCCTGAGTTTACCCATAAATAATACTTATATTTTCTATCTTTTTTTTAATCACACTTTGGAGCAAAATGACACGGCCCCCTAAAAATTATAAACTGAAAAGAGTATAACATTAATAATTTATAATCTATCGGTATTAGAAAGTTGCCTTGAGTTGCTGGAGGAACTGGATCAGAGAAAAGGAGGGATTCTAGTTGTAAGATATTAATGAAATCATCACCGGAATTGAGATCTTATTCAAAGAGAAAGACCTCAAACATCAGGAGTTCTTTTTTTCTTTTGGTATATTATATGAATGATCCAATCCGCATAGACCATGAGTGAGAATTGTTTGATCGTCTTTATCTGAGGAAGAGTCGAAATAGAAACAACTTACATTCAAAATCTTAGTGAAACACTGAATTTTTTATTTCATGCCTGTTTTTTGTAAAAAAAAAAAAAAGAACCAATTGAAATGGAGGTTTCCTTCAAACAATAAGTGGTTGAGTCAACTATTCATTCAAATGATATTGAGCATGTTTCTCATCTCTTCTTGAGAAATAAGTGGGCTTTCTTTGCAAAAATGTGCTCAATTTCATATGTGACAATTCCGTCAAGATCTTTTCGTTAGTTGGGGAAGAATCCGACCGAATTGGATTTTTGGAGGAACGTATTGAGAGAGAATTGGATTTAGTAAGACAATATGTGGTCAGTAAACAGGATCAATTTTTTAGCAAGGTACAAAATGTATCATCAAATATTCAATATGATTCTACAAGATCTAGTTTTGTTCAAGTAACAAATTCTAGCCAATTGAAAGGATCTTCTGATCACCCCAGAGATCATTTGGATTGTATTAATTATGATGATTCAGAATATCACACATTGATTAATTAAAGAGAAGATCAGCAACAAAAAGAAAGATTGATTCTTTGGGGTCATTTTTTCCAAATGAATGAAAAGAGATAGAATTCGCCGATTCCCGAAACACATATTTCTCAATTTCCCAACAATTCATATAACATGAGAAGCAGTTAAGCTGCAAACTAAAATATCGTATTTATTAGTAATGTTTTTTTTTCCCAACGAAACAAATCTTAATAATAACTTTCTGTCAATTATTTATTTTGCGATCAATTAGTTTTCCAAAATTAAACCAAAGGCAAATCACACGCCAATATGCTATTTTAGTACGTCACCTCTTTGTATAGCAACCTTAATTTCCTTCAAATGGAATCTCTGTGTGTAGACTGAAAATTACTCAAAAGTGAGAGATAACAGAAACTTTTTTTAACCTTTGTGTATAGATTGAAAAGTATTTAAAAAGTGAGCAAGTCTTGATATGAGTGCTGTAGTCATAATAAACCTGTAAATGGGGGAATTTAAATTAATTAATATTTTAATATGATTATTGGACATCGAATGTCTAATTTAAAAAAGTTATAATAAATAAACACTGTAAATTATACCAGTCAAAAGTGAAATCACCCATCATTTTCAAACTTAACAGAAGAAATCTTCTCGATGATACGGACACGTGGATATTGGTTAGCTTCATACATTACACTAGACTGTCCCCACCTAAAGCTATCAGAATTCAACAATTCCTTCTTCATGTGTAAGTTTCCCATCTGCCCTTTTTGTGTGCCTATAAATTTGCAATGTCCCAATTACCAAATCCTCATAACTTCATTCTACTCTTAATTACAACACTTTATAGAAAGAAAAAAAGCTACCATTACTTTCAAATCATTCTGAGCCTTTATTGATTGTACATTCAATTCTTTTTTTTTTTGTACAAATATTTCTGTATTTTCTTCATCCATGGCTCCTATTTTCAACAAAGCTGATGAAAACCTCAAAATTCTTGTTGATGGCTCAGCCATTAGCTTGGAAAATTCAAAATTCACGGTCAATGACCAAATCATCCTCTCTCAAGTTCCAGAAAATATAATTGTCACTCCATCACCCTACACCACCGGGGACAAACCAGTGACTTCCACCCCCGGCTGCTTTGTGGGCTTTAAGGCATCTGAAGCTCAAAGCCACCACGTAGTGCCAATTGGGGAACTGAAGGACATCAAGTTCATGAGCATTTTCCGGTTCAAAGTCTGGTGGACTACTCACTGGACCGGAACTAATGGAAGAGACCTGGAACACGAGACCCAAATGGTCATTCTTGATAAGTCTGATTCGTTGGGCCGTCCATATGTGTTGCTTCTACCACTCATTGAAGGCCCATTTCGGGCTTCTCTCCAGCCCGGAAAAGATGACTTCGTCGACATTTGCGTCGAAAGTGGGTCCAGTAAGGTCACCGGAGATTCCTTCCATAGCGTATTGTACATGCATGCAGGTCAGCGGCGGACTCACAATTTTGTATTCAGACCATAGATGCATATGTGAATTTTTTTTAAAAATAGTATAAAAGTTGCATTTTGAACTCATAAAAATTAAATTTTGATTTTCGTGTATGTTGCAGGTGATGATCCGTACAGCTTGGTTAAAGATGCAATTAAAGTAGCCAGGATTCACCTAGGCACTTTTAAGCTCCTTGAGGAGAAAACACCCCCAGGAATTGTGGATAAGTTTGGTTGGTGTACATGGGATGCATTTTACCTTACTGTGCACCCTCAAGGGGTGTGGGAAGGTGTGAAAGGGCTAGTCGAAGGTGGGTGTCCACCTGGACTCGTGTTGATCGACGATGGCTGGCAATCCATTTGTCACGACGATGATCCAATCACCTCAGAAGGTATATGATCCTCGTTAAACTGTTTGATCGATTTATCTAAAATTTTAAACTATTACGGAATTTTTAAAAAAAATTTTATATAAAAAATATGTTATGTCTCTACAGGTATAAATAGAACTTCTGCCGGTGAGCAAATGCCATGCAGGCTCATTAAATTCCAGGAGAATTACAAGTTTAGAGATTATGTGAGCCCGAGGAGTTTGGGGCAGGGTGACCCTAACAACAAGGGCATGGGTGCTTTTATTAGGGACCTTAAGGAGGAGTTCAACACAGTGGACTTTGTGTACGTGTGGCATGCTCTATGTGGGTACTGGGGCGGGTTAAGGCCTGGAATATCGGATCTACCCGAATCCAAAGTTATTAGGCCCAAATTAACCCCTGGATTGGAGAAGACAATGGAAGATTTGGCAGTTGATAAAATAGTTAACAATGGAATTGGGTTGGTCCCACCAGAAATTGCTGATAAGTTGTATGAGGGCCTACACTCTCACCTAGAATCTGTTGGGATTGATGGAGTCAAAGTCGACGTCATTCACGTAACTATTCGATCTCATATTAAATTTTTTATGCTGTCAGTGTATATCATTGATATAACTTTTTTTTTATTTTTTTAATGGATGTGCAGTTGCTGGAAATGCTATGTGAGGATTATGGTGGTAGAGTGGATCTAGCCAAGGCTTATTATAAAGCTTTGACATCTTCAGTGAAGAAGCATTTTAAAGGAAATGGAGTCATTGCTAGCATGGAGCATTGCAATGATTTTATGTTTCTTGGTACTGAGACTATTTGCCTTGGTCGTGTGGGTAAGTTACCAAATATTGTAGCGTAGTATTCTTTCTATTTTACCCTTTATTATATTGACTATGCAAAATTAAAACTCATAAACATGACACGAGTTGATCAAACTTAAATTGATTATAGGTTTATATAATATATGGTTTGATGTTTAATTTGCCGTGTTTCGTAGGTAAATAATAGTACTGATAATTAATGAATTGGGGCAAGTTATGGGAAATAATTTATGACCATTAATTATGATGTGGACACGTATACAGATTATTGGTGCTGATAGGAAAGAAAACGATATGTACAAATTAAATAAACTTCACCCAGACGTTACTAAAGAGAAACATGTACATCATTAGATGAAAGAAATGATTTTTAAATTATTTTTTTTTACGTGAGTTCTTTATTTTTATATATAAAAAAATTTTAAAATTATTATTTTTCATTGCACTGATAAAAAGATAAAAAATCTTATTTCTCCTCGTTAAGAATACTTTGGGAAGTGGTTTAACTTCTATAGTAAAAGTTTTTTTTAACAATATAAAGTTACTTTCGAAGATAGTTAAGGATATATAACTACCATTAGTTTGAATAGTACTGCTAATGTTTTACAACAGGTTAAATTGCATTGTTAGTGCTAAATTAATTTTAGAATCCGACGAATGGATTCAGCTAAATCCACAAATAATGAATTCGTATAAAAAAATTCCATATATATATAGTATATCGTAACTCAATTACTAATATTTGATATCGATATTCTATAATTTAGAACTCATAAAATTTAAATTTTTCCTCTGCTCCTCGACGAATATAAGAGAAATCCTTAGAAAAATTAAATGAGCCTTTTTAAAATCTTTTTTAATGAATGTGCAGGAGATGACTTTTGGTGCACAGATCCTTCTGGTGATCCAAATGGTACATTCTGGCTACAAGGTTGCCACATGGTCCACTGTGCTTACAATAGCTTATGGATGGGCAATTTCATACGTCCAGATTGGGACATGTTTCAGTCGACACACCCTTGTGCTGAGTTCCACGCAGCTTCTCGGGCTATTTCTGGTGGCCCTATTTACATTAGTGACTCTGTCGGCCAACACAACTTTGACCTCCTCAAAACATTGGTCTTACCTGATGGTTCCATCCTGCGTTGCCAGCACTATGCACTTCCCACTCGTGATTGCCTCTTTGAAGATCCACTCCATAATGGGAAAACTATGCTCAAAATTTGGAACTTGAATAAGGTAAAATATACAATTTGTGTCTTTGTTTACATTAGTATTTTTAAACTTAGTTAATTAGTGAATTGAACTCATAATTCATTAGATGCTTTTTATGAATGTCAACTAAGTATCGTAAGTAAATTGCTCCCGGTTGTTCAATCATTTGATAACCAGAGTCATTCTTTGATAAATGATCACTATGAGTCAGACTCAATAGAATTTGATCAATCCTATTTTTTCAGCTCAATTTATCACTTAATAACTATAATAAATTGATATGATTTTATATAAATATCGAAAGTTTGATAAATTTTATCATATGTTATTCGGGAGCGACTCTCCTAAGTAACAATACCAAAAAAGATGAGACTTTCATTTCCTTTATCCAAAAGTTCAACCATGGAATAGGACGAGGGCTCATCCGATCTAGGTAGACGAATATTATTTGCACCATGTGGCCTCTTTAGCAGATTTATATTTAGACGTCAGACCGCTTTCTACAAATTAGACCTGCCATCGCCATCTGGATATTAGTTTTGAATTTTAAATTTCTATCAGATGGTCATTTTCGAATTTCAGACAACTATCTTATTTGAAAAAGTGGCTAACTTCTCAATGCAAGTGTAAATTCATCCGTAGACGAATTCCGAACTTCTTATTCAATTCTAGGCCCAATGAACCCACAGTCATGGTCCAGCAACCCATTTTTGTATGGGCAAGTTGCATATTTTGTCGGTCAGACGAAAATAATTATATATTGGTTATTATTTTAATAGACAGATATACAATGTTAATATCCAGTTTTTTTATATCTCCGAGAATGCTAATATCTGGTCTGTTTTTTTCAGTATACTGGAGTTGTTGGAGCATTTAACTGCCAAGGTGGAGGGTGGGACCGTGAGGCTAGACGTAACATTTGTGCTTCTCAGTATTCCAAGGCTGTGACTTGCCAGGCCGGCCCAAAAGATGTTGAGTGGAAGCACGGAACCAGCCCAATTTACGTGGAAGGAATTGAAACCTTTGTGCTGTACTCATTCAAAGAAAAGAAGTTGGTTTTGGCAAAGCCCACAGACACGGTCCAAATCACTCTCGAGCCCTTTAATTTCGAGCTCTTAACAGTTTCTCCTGTTACTATTTTGGGAACCAAATCGGTCCAATTTGCTGCAATTGGGCTGGTGAACATGCTCAATACTGGTGGGGCGATCCAGTCCATTGAGCTGGACGATGAAGCTAATTCAGTTGAAGTTGAAATAAAAGGCTTTGGCGAAATGAGGATTTTTGCTTCTCAGAAGCCAAAAACTTGTAGGATCAATGGAGAAGTTGTCCCATTTGAGTATGGGGATTTCATGGTTGTAATTGATGTACCATGGTCCAGTCCTTCTGGTTCATGTGTCATCAATTATTTGTTCTGATGTAACTAGCTAATCATAAATTAGCAAGTTTTAGTTATTAGTCTATTGTCAAGATCGACAATGTAAGCAAACTTATATAGCCGGGGTTAATGTGTAGCCTACCTCCATTTTTTTGGGATCAAGGCATACTTATTATTATTTATGTAACTAGCTAATATGAGGGGCTTTTCCTAGTTTTTGTATTAGCCCCATTTCTTATTAAAGTTATATATGACTTTATACATGTACCTCTCAAGTGTTATGAGGATGAAATATAGTAAATAAGTTGTATATATTTATAGTCTCTCTTTCCTTCTTTTTTATTATTAGTATTAGAATCAACGCGATACACATATAATAATATTAAAGAATTAATCATAGNATTAAAGAATTAATCATAGTAAATTACTATCGTATTTATTTGAGCGTGTTAAATTTTATAATTTAATAAAATTGCAACTATCAATTGCTTATGTAGTAAAAAGATGATCCCGGAATCAAAATTGTGTGTGATTCTAATAAAACGAGTTTCCCGAACACAAGACCAGTTTCATTGGACTTCCCATTTTAGGCCCATGTAGATTGACGTTTCAGATTAGGCCCATAAGAAACCCACAACTAGGATCCGGAGCCAAAAGGTCCACCGGAACTGAGAAGCGATAGCGACTCTGTCACCGTCAAATCATTTTTCTGAGACAGCTTCGCAAGGAATCCAAACAATACAAATCTTCCATTTCACATCTACAAGTATACATTCAATCAACTGCTGTTCTTTCACAAATTCGTGCACCATTTTCTTTTACATGATATAAACACATCAGATGAATACATCGCACTACATGGATAAGCAGATCATGGATCTATCAAATTCGCAGAACAGCAGCAGCAGCAACAACAACAACAATGACTTCATCGATCTCGTTAACCCTCAGGCCGAACATCACATCATCGGCGATCCGAAGAAAGAAGATATTGTTCCCAGTTACGAATTTCATCCAATTCGCCCAATTGAATCTTCATCGCCCAAGTCTAACATTGATTCTAGTAATATTGGGGCAGTTAGGGCTTGGAATTCTGCTGATTCCAAAAACAATACTGAGAGTAGCATCAGAGTAAGCTTCTTCACCTATTTCTCTCTCTTTCCATGCATACATGTATTCTTATCCCTATAATCTAGGCGGATCTAAGATTTTAAATTACTGATGTGCAGAAATATATGTTCTTATATTTCTTCAACTTTATATACATATCATTTTTGTTAAGGGTTGCATCCGCCACTGCCTATGGTGATAGTATCGCTATTAAAAGTGAACAAATGTTCTCTTTCTCCAAAAAAAAGTGAACAAATGTTCTCCGTGTTTATTGGGTTTAGGAGTAATTGAGTACAATGACTATCCTTGGTGGTTATTGTTGGCGATAATCAATGTGATTATGTTGTATTAAGTATCAATTGACTCATTTTATAGGAATTGGTATTGAAATTTGCGGTTATAGTTGAAAAGTTTTCACTCGGTACAACTATTCTATGCTAGCATAGCATGCTTCTACTTATGTTGTGTTGCAAATTCCGGATCAGGAACAATCCTTTCTTATTCTAAGATGCCAGTCTAAAAATCCGTACTTGTTGACTAAAAGTTGTCTCTGCTGTTATGGAAATATACGATTCAGATGTGTGCAAGGATTTGTGGGTTGTTACACATATTTCTTGTATTTGTGACATGTAAAACTAAAGTAGGCATTGAAGGGTGTGGTCTTGTGGTAGATGAAGTCAATGAAGTGGGAGGAGAATCATGAATCTTAGGTTCAGCAGAGAAAAAAAAGCACCAGTCCTATTAAGACACTCTTTATGTTGCTAGCTAATTGCAAATTCGGAAACTTATTATGGATATTCATTACCTAACCCTTGGATCCGTCATTAGGAAGTGCTCATTAGCTGAAGCATCAGATTAAGCTACTCTAACATGTGAAACCAATGCTTATACTAGCCCTTTTTCTTAATAACCAAGAAACCTTGTGAGTTAGCTGGCCCAACCACTAGTTTTGCTTGCAGGTAACACAGGAGAGTATGGACCTGCTCCAACTAAAATACCAAGCTTCAGTTTTGAGCTCATGAAGTACCCTGACCCACACTTCATCCTCTGGTCCTTGCACTGCACCATAAGGGAGGGGGCTTTTATTAGCCTTGTTCTTACTCGTCAAAGAAAGCTGGCCTCTTTATATTTCTTCTTTCTTGAGTTTCTTCTTCCTCTAGATGCTTTTAATGAAGGCATTACTCTTATTAATAAGATCTTCTTCTCTCATATGGATCTCAATTTATATAGTACCAATGGAGAAAGTTCTTTTTATGGCTTCTCTTAATGTGTTCCCACGTTCCTATGTGGAACTAGTGAGTGGCTGTGTTTTAAATGTCTTTCGCCAATTAGTAAGCTTTTTGGTAAGAAAAGTTAATGTTTATGGCTTACCCGTACAACAAGAACAACTCAGTATAATCCCACAAAGTGAGGTCTAAGGAGGGTACAATCTACGCAGATCATACCCCACCAGGTAGAGAGGTTGTTTCCTATAGACCCTCGGCTTATAAAGATTACAAACAGAGTAATAATAATAAAAATAATAATAAAAAAAAATAACAAATAAAAAAGAAAAGAAAAAGAAAAGGAAGGAAAAATAAAAAATAAAAAAGAAAAGAAAAGAAAAACAACAATAATAAAAAATACTAATCACGATATGACAAACAACAATACACTGATCAAGGTATGAGAAGCAACACATAGTAACATGAAATAATATTTGTGTATTTAGTTACTTCAGGACTTTGAGTAGCGATGTCAAATGGCAAGGTTGGTCAACTTTGGGCGGGCAAAGACGGGTTGGGTCAATGAACAGGTCGCTGATCCATTAGAAAAGTTTACTTTGAGTAAGATAGTGAGTCAACTGATCCATTAGAAAAGTTTACTTGGACTAAGATAGAGAGTCAAGATGGGAACAATAGATCATAGTCCCACACCCCAACTTGATCCAAAGTTTACTTCTTTGATTACCACTGTCAGTGCCCCACAAATATATATTTTTCTATTTCCAGAATTAGGCTATCTTGGTATTTAAAGTCACTGGAACAGAAGTAGTTTTTAATTATTAAAAAGTAAAGATGCAACACTACCATTGTCCTGACATTCGGTTAAATTTGTTTTACTTGGATATTTTTGTCAACACCATTAACCATTTTGCTTACTGCAGATTTTGACCAAGTATATTTCTTTTCATATTACTAGTTAAATGTCTTCGACGATTTTCAAGCTCAGCTTTTCTTTTTCAAATTTTTCTTTGCAAGTAATGCCATATATTTGATACCGGAATTTCTCTCTGAAAAGCATCAGTTGGTTCAAAGCAAGCAAAAGAGAGAACCAGAACAAACTAAGATAATAAGAGTACAATAAACTTAGCTCCACTAGTAGAATCTCCCAGAGCAGCGGAGTGAAATTTTTAATTTACAATTGGTGGCGTTTTTCCTTGCATATAGGAGGGCGTGAGGGAATATTCCAAGCAATGTTGTACATATGTATTAAAAATAGGACAAAATTGGAAGAAGTGATAACACCACAATTTCCAAAAATCCTCTCTTTAAACCTAATTTGTTTATTTTCCTATTTCTGAACAAGATCTATAATATTAATCATAACTCAGAGGAAAGTACTTTGAAACAATTTTTTCACATGGGGAATAAGAATCACAAACGGAACCCTAAGCAAACTAGAAAATGAAGACACAAGAAAATGGAACCTGCTAGTCAACTGTTGTCGGGCTTGGTCGTGGTTGGAACTCCATTTCTGCGAGAGAGAGAGATGTGTGTGTGTGTGTGTGTGTGTGTGAGAGAGAGAGAGAGAGAGAGAGGAAAGGTAGAGTTTTATCATCATTTCTGCATCCTTACGGGTTCTTTGGGTTTACATCTTCAATTTCCTCATGGGTTGACTTGGGTAGTCATAATCGGATCTAGAGGTAAGCAAGGGGGTTCAATTGAATGCCCTTCATTCTAAGATTACACCGTGAAGTAGGGTAATGAGTAATTGCAAATTCATTTGTGTATATATAAAAAAACTGATGAATCCTTTTAACATAAGGAAAACTTGTAAGTATAGTGTTTTTGCATATTTTCTAATCCCCTTGTAAGGATTCCTTGCTCTGCCACTTGTCAGATGGTCCAAATTGAACCAACATTTTAGACATGTTAGTTTTGGTTATGGCCAAAATAAGCGGCTAATATTAATTGCTCGCCCACCTGTCAGAATTTGGGAGGGTGGGATGGTTATACATTCTTCGTTAAATTTTGATTGTCTTACTTCTTAGACATCAGCCTTCTTATTAGGCTTTTCTCGTTTTTCTTACTCTACATGTATATTTTTCTTACTAGTTATATTTGTCTTTTTGGATTCCGAGTTGGAGTTGGACATGCTTGATGTCACCATATTAATGATTCTTGTTACTTAATGCGAAATAAACACTCCTTTCAGTTACTAGAGATTTTCTTATTTGCTTCTCACTTCTATGCAGAATTATGGTTCTCTTGACATGATCGAACCTGCCAAAGTTATTGTGGAGAAAGATTTGGGCAGTGTTTATTCATCTTTGTTATCAGAAATTGATCATACAGTTAAGAAGTACACCGATAATCTTCTACATGCAATGGAGGGAGTAAGTGCTCGCTTATCACAGTTAGAGACTAGAAGTCGCCAGATTGATAACTCTGTTGATGAACTCAAATTGTCTGTTGGTAACAACCATGGTGTCACTGATGGAAAATTGAGACAGCTGGAAAATATTCTCAGAGAGGTATTCTTAGATCTTATCAACTTCTCCTTCAATTAAGCTGCTCTTGGTTTGACACCAGAATGAAATAAAGTAAACTGCTCTAGAGTTGGGTAGCCATAGGCTGTGCATCTATGTTTCTTTCCTTGTCGATTAGGTTCAACTTTTATTTCTAGCATTTTTCCAGTAATTGTTCTTAGAATGAAGTGTAAAAGAATTCCCCTTTTTACCCTTGTTTCAAGTCCATGGTTGTTCTTGGCCTCTTTATGTTATTACTCGTTCCTCATCTATTCTGAACTACTATATAGAGTAATGAAGTTGTAGTTCTGAAATATACTCTGAGAAATTTTCTTCATGGGCTTTATTGTCTCTTTGTGTTATGATTTGCAAGGACATTTCGGACACCTTAATCCATGGTACTGTATATATATCTACACCTGTTAGATGACGGAGAATCTTGATGCAACTCAATGTCATGCTAGGAAAAACGAGGTGCTCATTAAGGACTGCATCTGATTAACTACCTGGGTTATGTAGAGAGGTTGTAAATTGTTTTATATATGCTTGATATGACAATTTTAGTTCTGGAACTATGCCACTTATGTCCTATCTATGCTTTCTCCTCAGTGATATCAATTCCCCTGGCTCAGTGGCTTGTAGTGGTACAATCACTTTGACGTTTTCGTTAAAAACACATTTATCAAAATTTTGGAAAGAGTATCCATAATTTGGATATCATTCTGATGTTGTGGTGAATGATATTATCATAGGGCTGACTGGTTTCACTTGAGGAGATAGGAGTATAATTTTTGCCTGTCTTGTCTGCTTTGTGCCAGAGGAAGATGAAAATTTGATCTCCTATCAGAAAAAGGATAACATTTTTAATATAATCATACATTTTATGTATTCTTTTCCTTTTTGTATTATCATGATGGTTATTGATAAAGGATTAATATCTTAAAGTAAGTCTGGCCATGTACGTCTTCTTTCTTCCTTTCCTTTTCCCCCTCTTTTGGGTTATCATGATGTATTTTTATCTACTTGTTTTATTGAATTGTCATGTAGGTGCAAGATGGTGTTCAGGTGATAAGAGATAAACAGGAAATAATGGATGTTCAGCTGCAGCTCATGAAATCGCAAGCTCCAAAGATTGAGCAGCAAGCAGAAACCCACAGTACCACACATACAGATTCATCCCAACCTACAGCATCTGCTCCTCTTCATTCTCACCAGCAGCAATTTCCTCCTGTTTCTCTTACACAACCACCTTCTGCCCTAGCTCCTCCACCCCCTCCTCAACAGAATCTGCCATACCAAGTTCAGCTTCAGAACCCGTTTCCCCAGAATCCAATTCCCTCCCATCCTCAGCCAGAAGCTTATTACCCGCCAGCTGGTCAAGCACCAGAAAACTTAAGTCAGCAGTACCAACCGCCTGCAGCACAGCAGCATCAGACTCCCACACCACCTCCACATCAACAGCATCAGCCCACCCCTCAGCCAATCTACACTCAGCAACCTCCACCTCAACCTGCTCAATCACATCTCCCACATACCTCTGTTATTCCCTCGCAACCTCAGCCTCTAGTAGGCCATCATCGTGAAGAGACACCTTTTGTATCATCCCAGACTTATCCACCGCCAAGCATCCGCCAACCTCCTCATCCATCTAGTGGAGCCCCTCCATCCCAGCAGTTATATGCAACTCCCCCTAATATGTTTGAGCCCCCATCTGGCAGACCTGGACCCGGATATTCTGGTGTATATGGACCATCTTCTGTGCCTGGTGAATCTTATCCATATAGCAGTTCCCCAGGCCAGTATGGCACTGGCTCCTCAATGAAACCACCACAAGTTTCCCTACCTGCAATGGGCCAGAGTGGTTCAGGTGGCTATCAGCAGCTCCCCACTGCAAGGATATTACCTCAAGCACTACCTACTGCTTCTGCTGTTAGTAGTGGGTCTAGTTCTCCCGGCACTGGTAATAGGGTTCCTATTGATGATGTTGTTGACAAAGTTACAAACATGGGATTTCCAAGAGACCAAGTAAGGGCAACAGTGCGGAGGTTGACTGAGAGTGGACAAGCAGTGGACTTGAATACGGTGTTGGACAAGTTGATGAATGATGGAGAAGTTCAGCCACCACGTGGCTGGTTTGGTCGGTAGCATCTATCCTCTTGTTCAAGTTCCTGTATAGAGTCTGAGTTTCAAAGTCTAAATTTTTTTTACTATGCTTGGATTTAAGCGGCATTCTTTACTGGTTTAGCGCTTTGTTTCTGACTGTCCTGATACTTCATACTTGTGCTCACTAGATAAAGATTTGTTAATGTGACATTTCCCTTTCCCTTTCTTTTTATTCTTTTGTACATCATGAATCTGGAGACATGTAATTTAGTATGTGCGCTCAACCAAGTCACCTTACCTTGTGTGTTGAAGACTTTGTATTTTCCGCTCCACTTCCTGCATCCTTTTTGTTTATGATAATCCGAATAATGGTATGATTATACAGGCAGCAATTTTCTCAACTTAAATCTACATTGTGTTGAAAATACTTATGGTTTAGGGATAATAAGTTCAATCCTTTATAGTTCATTAATGTGAACCTTTCTTTTTCTGACAACCCAATGGATTGGATTTATGAAGATGAAGTGCTTAATAAATTGAATTAAACATTTGTTTTAGTACTATGATAAGAAAAAACCATTTATTTGCATATCAACTTAATCCTTCCTCCTTTTGCGATATTTTTGGGATTCTACATTCTTTATTATTATCATTCTTGATTGGGACTAATTTATTTAATATTAGTACCTATGTTTTTCTTTTGGGTAGATTGGATTAAGAGTCTATTTGGATGATCTTAATTTTTGACTTATTTTTATTATTTTTATTTTTAAAAGAATATTTAAAATTATTATTTTTTAT
>JACEIK010000846.1:164352-197840 GCA_018107945.1 Datura stramonium
TATTCCCACATTTGTTAATCAAAGTCCAAATCATTAGTTTAATTATTATAATTCATGAGAAAAATATATTGTTAAACAAAAAATGTTTATCAAGTTCGGCACAAATAAATGAACCTTGTTCTTCTCATTACATATCAACATTCTAATGATTAGTTAATATTATTTTATGTCTTAGATACAGATAATTTTGGAAAATAACAAATTATTTCCTAATGTAATTCAAGTAACCTCCCCAGAAAAATCATATCAATTCACAATTTCACCAAATAAGATAATTATATTAAACACAATTTATTACTGTCACTATTCTGCAAATGAAGAATATATTTTCCTCTGTAAAAACCCTCTCTCAGGTTTTCTATGCACAAAAAGAAGAGGAGACCAAATAAAGAAAGAGGGAAATAATAATAAATTTCCTTTATCGAAGACACACGAAGTATCTCCTCGGCGATGTATTCAACTTCTAGAAATTCAGACCGGTGAATCGAAACCCTAGGAGGCCCATTTTTAGAGGTTCGGTTCTTCTATCTTTCCTTTTCCTCTTTTTTTATTTTTTTATATTTTTTTTGGTTTAGAAATTATAATCGAGGTTCTTGTTGTTTTTTCGATTGATTTGATAAGTAATTCGGATTGAGCAACCAGAAAAAAGTTGTGATTGAGCAAGCTTGGGTGATTATATATAGCGTTGAATTGAGTTAGGGTTCTGTCACGACGGTCGCCAGTGAGAAGATTTTGTCTTTATATATTTTTACTATTTTTGATTCTTCGGACTGGAATGATTAGAGCTGGTTCATTATAAAGAGCTTGCTTTCATTGCAATTTAGCCAAGGGCTTCAAAAAACTCTTTTTCGGCTCAGTTGCAAATGATCTGATTGCGTTTTATGCCTGTTTCAATTGGTTTGGTTTGTCGTGTTATTATTACTCGTACAAACCAAGCTTGATGCCTACACTCTTGCTCGTATTAGGACAGGAGCTTTCACGCACCTTCCCAAGATTTGGATGCTGAGAATATTTAGGAAATGTTTCCAGTGTCGTCCAATACAACAATAACAACTATGCCTCAATCTCAAACTCACCGGTGTTGTCCAATAATGCTGGTAAATAAGGCAAAGGTGCAATGCGGAACATTCCATTTGTTTGTTAGTTTTGAATTTTCGATTGCAGAATGACAAAAGTATTAACATAACTGTAGCTTTCTTAGAGATTTGTAAGTTCTGTTTGAAAAACTTGGTTTGATACACAACAGCACCTAATTTAGGGTATTTTGGAGTTAGTCATTTAGTGAAGGTTAAATGTATCATTAGCTGCTAATGTCGTCATCTGGAATAATATCCTGTTCCAATATGAAAACTAATATCATTACTCATACTCAGTGTTGATTTACTTTTGAGCTCTGTGCAATTTTTGGAAGGTCCGTAAAATAATGATAATATTGGATTGGGTAAATACATGTCAAAATGAGTGGTAGAAAAAAAACATGGTTTAGTTCACTAAACTACAGCCACTTGGTATTGATTTCGCTTGCTGTTTCAATGTATAATGATTTGGTTCAAAGAGCAACAAGCACCGACGTAACTGAAAATGCTAATGTAGTACTGTAGCAAGTAATTATCTAACAACAAACACTTAATATTTTGATTTATGCTATCGGTGCTATGAACATACAATATTTATGAATTTAGCTACAAAGCATATTATTCCCTTCTGACTGTTAGAACTGTGAACTAACATACTTAATCATATAACCGTCCATCCTTTTTTCTAGTGCCATCCACACATTGACATTGAACTATTTTAAAAGACTAGTGGTTGGACTTAGACAAGTTTCAAATATTATCGTGCAGATCAGTATATGTGTGTTTGAGTTACTAAAATGGTGGTATCAAAATTTCAATAAATAGCTACGCAATTCGTAATTTTAAGTTAGAGTTATTCCAATTTCCAAGTTCAAATTTCTTAATTGAGATCACAACTGAATCTTCATTTAAGTTAAATTTCTAGTTCAATTTTGATATGAAATGAAGCAAGTGATGGATATACGGTCTTCCATTTTTTACAGGAAAACTATACAAACTATCCATAATCACCAAAATAATTACCTGTATTTGTTCATACTAAAACTAATTACACCAAACCTATTAGGCACTAAATTATTACCCGGTATAACAATTGTAGCTCATATTGGGAGTTGAGGATTGGCAAACTGGATGAGAACCCTCACCTTCCACCATGTAGGGAGAAGGTTCAAATCCCACAAGTAGCATGGCTTCCAGCTCCCTCTATATAGTAGGGAAAAAGAAGACTGGAAAACTTTTACATTTTCTATCCAATGATTTAAGTTATTTTTCCAATTTTAAAACTCTAAATGCAAAGAAACATGAGATCATTACCAGCCTGAATTTTTTGGTGTATTTGGAATGAAAGAAACAAGAAAATTTTCGATGGGGTTTCAACTCCAATTTGTAAGCTTAAGATAATTGTTTGGTTAACCTTTTTAGTTGGGCCAACTCTTCCCCTCTAAATAACTTAGATCACTACCTTGATTTTGTCAGCTCCTTCGCTCTATAAGTTTTTTTACTTACTATGCTGACGGATGCCCTTTTCTATCTTTGCATCTACTGGATTTCTTAATGAAATCTCACCTCAACAACAAAAACAACATACCCAGTGTAGTCCCACAAAATGGTAATGAAATCTCACCTCATAAAAAAAAAACTCTAAGTGCAAAGAATGTTGGAGATGATATGATTATTGAGTTTGTCCCATGGCTTTTGTTCTGGAGATAAACGTGCAGCAGGCAATGTGTTGGTTAGGCTTAATTCACGGGTTCTAACTTTTTCACAATAAAAACTTGGTATTTAAGTGGAAGGGTAGAGGGGCAGGCCCATTATTTGATCGAGTTTGGAATCATGCGCCACTAGTAGTTGGGGATTTTTCAGTTACTAAAGAAATTATTGTTGAGGAGAGTAACTTTTTCTTTCTACATCTCCATGTTTGAGAAATAAATTATTAATCTGGTTGAAGCCCACCTAAGTTTACTCGTCCAAGCTGACTATATTTTGATTGGTTTTATGTGCTGATCTGGTGAATACCTCTATGCCTATCTTCCGCAAGGATTTGGGTCATGCAAAAGTATTGATAGAATTTGAGGTGGGAAGCTTCTTGCGAACCATAATTATCTCTACCATATTCTTATTTTTTTTTGCTTTGGGTATTATTTATGTGTTACTCGAGAAGCTTGAAGATTCTTTTGCATTTCAAGGAAGAATTTCTACTTTGCCCATTTCGTGAAACTTCTTTTATGAGCAGAAGACAACAAGATGAATGGCTGAAGTTTTAGTTTTATTATGAGTTTTTCAAGTCTTCAAATAATTAAGGAAATATGCATTTTGATATTCAACCTTTGGACCAAGCATAGATTTCTTGTGATCTTATGTCATTAAAATGTTGATTATGCTAGGGATTAATGTCTCCTGCCGTATGTAGCTGAAATTATAATCTTTTAATTCATTTTATTCTAGATCTTTGCTCTCCGCACTTTTATTACCTAGGAGCTACCTTCATAGCTATACGGTGCCGCCTGTAGCCAACTCCTATATGCTTTAGACCCTAATTTTCTTCTGATTTATTTGTGGCTTCTTCACAACAAAGAGCCTCTAGTGAATATTGATTCAAAGAATTTAGAAACTTGAATTAATTTTATCCTGGAAGTCTTGTTTTGATTTAAACATTTTCTAATGATTTTGGAACAGTACTCGTAGGAATAACCTATTTTTATATATATTTTTAAAGCATTGTTATTTGTATTTGATTCTATTTTGTATCTTGTCTTGAATTATTTTAGTTTTGGTTTGAAGCCAAAAGCCTCAAACTAAATTTAGCGCTAAACGTGTAATTATGTCTTCATCTTTATCACATTAATTTCCATATTGCACACGATTGGTAACATATTACCCTGTTGCTCTCGATACTCAAAGTGGTGGACTTACTCTTAATTCCAAATTGGTTCATATTTTTCCCATTGATAAGAGGATTGTATTCGGCCCTCCCCCCTCGTGTTCATTTCTCTCTATTTTTCCTTTTTTACTTACTCTTTTGGACTTCACATTCATCTCCCTCGTGTTTATTTTTCTTTCTATTCCTCCTTTATCACTTACTATTTTTGTCATTTTCAACAAAACTCAAATATAAATTTTACATCTATATTGTAATTTCTATGTGTATGTGTTAATGTTTTTGTGTTGTCGAATATGTACAAAGAACAAATCCTTTCAATTTTTTCACAATTTCGAGCTAACATACACATGGAGAATAAGATGAAATAAACTTGTACACAAGGTGATGTAACTCAATTTTTTCTTTTTAATAATATTGATGTGGTTTTTAAAAGAGTTCATACTTATTGATATGCAGTGCACGTGCAATTGTTTTAAGAAACTTAAATGATGAACACGCTCGAAGAAGCTCAATCTCGTGTCATTTGGGGTATGTTTGATTGCTCATTTCTGGGTTATCCTCTTCGCCAGATTGTTTGGATGAAGTAGGAAGAAAAACATATAGGTTTGATGTGCTTCAAAGACAACTAATTATATCTTCTCTGCCTTCATGGAATTATGAAATACAGCTTCTCTTGTCAGTCTGAAGTGTAATTATTTATATCTTCCCTTTTGTTGTTCACCCTTTTCAGGCAGTAGCGACTTGTTAGTGATGTTGGCAATTGAACTAGTCTGATTCTCTCACGTAGCTGAGGTAAAATTTTCTGAATAAGCAAGGTTGTCGACTCATGGAGCTTAAAGCTTCATCTCCAAAGCCGGTATTTTCAACTTCTGATTGCGACAGTGATCCCGAGGAGAAAGAAATTAGTGATGATGATGATCGTAATCATAAGCATCGTAGAAGGGAAACACATTCACAGTCTGCAGAGACAGAGGCTCTTGAACCAGTTCTAAGTAGACCATTCAGGAAAAGGAACAAGCCGTTTGAAAATGGGCATCCATACCAGGAAGGAGATTCTCACTGGAGTGATACTAGGTTTGGTAAAAGACGAGGAATGGGTTCTTTTGCCAGGACACCTTCAGATTCATATCAGAGGATGAGGCTAAATCAGTCCCTTTCTGGTCATGCTGGTCCTGGTAGGGGTCGAGGAAGAGAATCTGGTGCTTGGGGTCCCTGTGAATCTAGGTTCAGCTCTATTGATATTGCATCTCAATTGGTGCCACCTCTGCTTTATACTGGAAGGGGGCTGCAGAATGTTTCTAGTGGACAGAGTTCGTCTTGGAATGCATTTGGAATGATTCCAGGAATACCCAATGGTGGTATTGATACACTTCATACCCTTGGTTTACAGGGAACACTTAGGACAGCCTTGAATCCTGCCATGAGTATGGGAATGCCAAGGCAAATGTGTAGAGACTTCGAGGAGCGTGGGTTTTGCTTAAGAGGAGATATGTGCCCACTGGAGCATGGAGTAAATCGTATCGTTGTTGAAGATGTTCAGGTAAGACTTTCAGCTGACAAATAGTTGTATTTATCTCTTTCATTAAATTCTATGTTCTTGGGCACTTCGATTCTGACTTCTTGTGTTCCAAATTGCAGAGCCTTTCTCAGTTTAATCTTCCTGTTTCACTTCCCATTGCTCATATGCTGGGACCAAATACTGCACAAGGATCTTTACCTGCAATAGGCCTCTCTAGCTCATCAGCTAGTGGAAAAGCTTCACATAACAAAAGTATCAACCCTCCAGTGATTGATGGTGGATTAGGTATGACTGATACTTTTGGTGGTGGTTCTGTGGCCGGGGGAGCTGATTTTTATGATCCTGATCAGCCTTTATGGTCAAATGATCATCCTGCAACTTCAACAGCACTCTCAGATGTAAATCAATCTAAAATTGATGACATGGGACCTTTGCTGAATGCTGATTCCTCTGATCAGAATCAAGTTGGTCTTTATGATGGCTGTAAACTCGATCCTCTAGATAGAGGTAGCGGAGCAGTTTCAGGATCTCAAAGTGTGTGGGGAAGAATCAGTAGTTCAAAAAATAAGTGTGAAACATTCAGCAGCACTCAGGGTGTAACCTGTCATGGTAAGCAAACAAATGTAGATACGATAGACCCGCAAGTGATGGAATCATCTTCAGAGCCCCAAAGTAGTTCTGGACGCAATATGCGGAACCCATCTCAAAAGGCACTTCGTACTCTATTTGTAAGAGGGATTCCTCAAAAAGACAACAAACCAGAAGCTCTTCTTTCACATTTTCGAAAATTCGGGGAGGTTATTGACATCTACATCCCGGTAAATGGTGAACAAGCTTTCGTTCAATTTTCTAAGAGGGAAGAAGCTGAGGCTGCTTTAAAAGCGCCAGATGCCGTGATGGGAAACCGCTTTATAAAGCTTTTCTGGGCAAACAGGGATAGCATTATGGATGGAGTAAGTGGTAGTAGTAATTTACCCCGTGGTGGTACCCCTAGTACAGTTCCACCCCATCTATCTCTTCCTCATAAAAGAAAAGACAATCTGCAGACTGTAGCCCCAAAAACTGCTGAAAATGGTGTTGTTCCAGTAGCCACCTCTGATATGCCCAAGCCTGTGGTTAAGAATGGTCCCAAAAGTACACCAGCTTTGCAAAAAAAGCTGGAAACTTTAGAACTTCTGAAGGAAGAAATGCGCAAGAAGCAGGAAATGCTTGAGCAAAAGCGGAATGACTTCCGACGCAAATTGGATAAACTTGAGAAGCAAGTAATGTCCTCTTCTTAATCTGAATTTTTTTTTTCGTTTAGGCTTATTATCTTACAATTATGGTCGGTTTACTTTTTATGCTGGTCTTGTGAACTTGAAATATACCATTATATGCTATTCTCAGCCAGCCTTTTTGCTGGTTTAGTCTGATTAGGTTCCTCATTGTTAACTTAGATGAGAAGTGGAAATATTTGGGGATCAATTTCGCTGCTGAATATTTGTTATTTATCTTTTAAAAAATATAATTGTGTTTGTGTAACTTGAAATCAATTGTTTGTCTGCGGCAGTCTGTTTGTTTATCTCCCCAGGTATGATGATACAACTTCTAATCTGTTCTTTTTTTTTCTTTTGGGGGTGTGTGCGTGGGTGAGTGGGGTNAGTGGGGTGGGGGGTTACTATTGGTATGAGTTGATCTTAATTTAAGCTACATGGTCAATGAAGATTCATATAGTCGAGATTGAAGTGTAGTAGTTGTTGTAAATACTTCTTTATCATAACAACTGGCAATTGAAACCCCGATCTCTTTTGCTTCCTTTCTTATGAAGGCTGTGGGTGTGAAAGATGAGGTAGTGCCACATCAGGCTGTGAAGAAACCAAAGGGAGGAGGAACAGGTTCCAACTCTGGTGAAGTGGAAAGTTCAAGCCCTGCAGAACCTAGTAATGCTGTGTCATCACCACATGCTGAAACAACACCATTTAGTAGCAGATCTACAGAGAATGCTGAGCCCAGTTGTTCTAAATCATCTTCGATCGTCTCAGTGCAGGAAGATTCAAACTTGAAGCAGTCAATCCGTCCGTTGGCACCAGTTGGCGCACCGTTTATCTTAAATAGATACAAACTAGATAACCGACCCACCGCATTCAAGATCCTTCCACCTCTGCCTAGTGGTCTGGCAAATGTAAATCTCTCACTCCAGAAAATTTATATTTGGTATTAAATTCTTTTAAAAGAGGAAAAAATGCGGATTTTTCTTACTTCCCTTTCCTTGTGCTGTTATGCCTTTTGCCTTGCATGTATTTTCACGTTTTAGACTTGAAATATGCACTATCAGCAAGAGTTTGTAAAAAATGCGGATTTTTCTTACTTCCCTTTCCTTATGCTGTTATGCTTTTTTCCTTGCATGTATTTCTACGTGTTAGACTTGAAATATGTACTATCAGCAGACAGCAAAAGTTTGTTTCCATTCCGCACATTTATGATTTAGTTGATTCTTCACTGCAAAGCTGGAAGGGTTTAAAAGTATGTATGTCTTTGTTATAACCTTGTGCTCCGGAATGAGGTGTTTTGGTAGATGGTTTTCAATCTTGAAAAGTATGCATTTAAGTTGTTTTTAATGCACTTGTAACTCATATGACTGAGGCATGAGCTACATGGGGCTACCGTTTGTTCGCTTATTTGCACATCTTTGTTTTTCTGGGAATTCCTTCTTATGGCTATGGCCATTTTAGGTGCCCAAAATTTCTTATGGATATGTGAAGAGGACCTGTAATACTTTGTTTTAACCTTTGAATTTGTTTTATCTCCCTTTGCCTAGTACATGGTTCAGGTTATTTTGTCGATTCAGTTGCTCTGGTTCTTGTATTTTCATTTATATATTTCCTTTTTTAGGTTGACGTCCTGAAGGAACACTTTTCTACATTTGGTGATCTTCCTTCTGTTGAGCTGGAAGATTTGGAACCTCAAGATTGTAATAATGGCTCAGAGATGCAAAATACATCTGCTAGGATATCTTTCCGATCACGTCGGTCTGCTGAAAGAGCATATCTGAGTGGTAAATGCTGGCAAGACCAAACTCTGCACTTTATGTGGTTGCAATCCAGTAATTCTGCAAAGGGTATTGGTGTTGGAGAAAATGTCACTCCAGCTTCAAAGCAGCCTTCAGATGCTAATGAGCAATCCATTGCAAACAATTGTCTGGCTGGTTCCCAGGAAGGAAGCGGGGCAGGGAATGCTGAACCTGAAAATCAAGAAAGAAAAGATGAATGAAGATCCAAGTCAAGCTCAATTCTGCGTCTGGTTAACAGTTAGCTAATGTGATTGATCATGATGATGGCCTGATTTTCAGAGTTGTACAGCAAGGTAAATTTTAGGTCTTTATATGTAATTTCAGGAGTTTTAGTGATTTACAAATCTCTTTTCCAATTTTGCTTTCACATTATCTGCAAATGTAAAGAGGAATTTCTGATTTTAAACCATACAACTGGTCCTTTTGTTTAGCTGTACTGAAAGTTCTTTGTCACTGAATGCTCAGACAGAGCCCAGGATATACCATAGCTCTGGGAAAAAAATGCAGATGAGATGATGCCCTTCATTTTGGTGTTATATTTATTTCAAGTGACTTCCTTTTCTTGCACTGCCTTTTGCAGCTTTCAACCCGAATTTGTGTTCCTGCGGTCCTTTCTATACGAGTGTTTAGAATGATTTTGATGTCTCCTAAGCGTTGATTGCTTATTCAAAACAGTTATTTTTCTACAAAAAGACTCGTCATACTAGTCACAGTTGAAGTGAAATTTGTACTTGCGTCACAGCTCTAGATTGGTCTTGTACTGTGACCAAGTTTATTTGTGTTAAAGGAACCTATTTTATCTTTTGTACAAAACTGTGAAGAAAGATGTAGGAGCTATGTCAGCTGCAGGAGAAAGTTGATCTCCTCTCTCCTTGTATTTGGGGCAATTCCTGTTTGTTATATGCCGATACTTGTTTAATCCTAGATCTGTCATATCACAATTGTTCGTACTGAAGTTATGCATCGAGGTCTCTTTTGTATATCTTTTTGATAGTTAGTAGTAGCTGACATTTATCTGTCTTGTCATTTTCTTTCGTGAACTGCGACTTCTCAAAATTTTCATTTTGTACTCACAAAAGACAGAAAGGGGAAAGGCATGTTTTGCAAGTATTCTGGTCAAGTTTAACCATGACAGGACTTGATAAAAGTGAATCAGTGGCAATTTGGAGGGGCTAAATAAACTGAAGTAACTTTACCAACGATGATTATGAGTAGATTTCAATATGAGCGAGGATCACATCATATCAAATATCCAAGACCTTTAAGTCGTTGGAAGCATATTTGTTGGGAAGGATGTACAAATTATTTTCTTTTTTGTTTGAAACGATAAAGGAAAACAGTATAATAAGAAGAAAATCGTCCCCTGCAAGAAAGCTTTCAAATATTTCTCCTCGTACCAAACACACAAAAAGTGCATGAAATTTAACTGCTCAATTCATTACACCATACGAGAGTAAGTCTGCATACATCCATCTTTTATAAATATAGTTCTCACCCAGGCAGCAATTTAGATAATGACTACTTCACTAAGGACTGACTGGACACATACTGCTTTGCTGTACATGTAAATGAATTAGTCAAGGGCTCAAAGCAGAGGTAGACTCTTGACATTGCAATTTAACCTTGCGTGCAACTCATGGACATCCATATTTGCTGGTACCACCATATTGGCAAGCTGAAGCTGTTTCTCTGGAGGCAAATGATCTTTCAAAGATACACAAGCTTGATGCATCACTAGTAGGAGAAAGCAGGCTATATCATTTTCACTCGTGTCAATGGATTGTGTATCACAACCACCTTTTAATTGTTTGTTCCACTCATATATCCGCTCTGTCGAAGCCCACAAATAAGAAACAACAGAATCTGCTACTACCATCCAGGTGCTGTCAGAGAGGAGGGATGTAAGGGTGACTGGCAGATCGCTCAACACAGTGAATTTGTCCACAATTAACACGGGCCTATAGATACAGCAGCTGCCACATAGCAGGCCGACAAACTGCAGAGCCTACAGAAAAGCAGGGAGGAAGCAATCATGAGCTGTCTACATATAACAACCAACAGCTTCTACCACGTCAATGTACCCAGTGAAATCCCAAAAGTGGAGTTTGGGGAGCATAGGATGTACGAAAACCTTGCCCCTACCTTTGTGGGATAAAGAGGTTTTTTCCGAGAAACTCTCGGTTTAACAGAATTGTAATCAAAGCCAAATAACAACAGTCAAATAGCAAGATAAACAAAATAGATGATGCAACATGTTGTAAAAATGAATAAGATACTACGTGAATACAAATTAATGCTACTTAATAAAGGAAAGATGAGAAGAGGAGAGTAGCCCCCGTCTCTCCACATAAAAGTACAATAGCCCTCTGCGACCGACTACCCTAGTCTTCGACCTCCTTATTTTCCTATCTAGGGTCATGTATTCAATAAGCTGAAGCTGTGTCATATCCTGTCTGATCACCTCCCTCGGTTCTTCTTTGGCCTACCTCTACTTGTCCTACCCCCCACAGTTCTTCTTCAGCTTCTACCACATCAGGAACAGGAACAACAGAAACATTCCCTACTGGATTCTGAAAGTAATTTGAGGGATATCTAATCCCAGTGTCGATGAATGTAATATGATGCAAGATTCAGAAAGCGGCAAAGGGTTGGAATATAGCCTTAGTCTACCTCAACAAAGTAGTGTTTTAACTCCAGACAGTTATTCCGATATTGGGGTCGGAACATGCCAATAAATAGAGCTACCACAAGGTGTCTCCTCGTGGACATGTTGGCTCACATATGCAGATATGCTCACCAAAAATCACTAATTGCCAGACAACTGTGCACGTCACTATGAAATGCACCATGGATTAGCAGACAACAGAAGTGAAGAAAGATGAGCCATATTCTGCATGCATCTGAAGTAAATCATTTACCGTGGAGGGAAATCTCGTAACACAACTAATTTCCAGTGCCTCAATGAGCCATTGTCTTTTGGCATTCCCTTCAGCATGTTGTACAGTTATTGAAACTTCAGTTAGAGCATCCCAAATATCTGTGCAGAAAGCTTGAAGCACTTAGACTACAGCAGTTAGCATAATGCATTTAACATGTTGATAAATGGAAGTCTTAAGACTAGAATTTGCTACCTATCACACATATCATCTTCAGTAGTCTAAATAGAGCCTAACCTTGAGATCTGCAGTCCAAAAGACAAGCTTTCAGTTTACCAAGCACAGTCAATGGCAGCGAACCACTTTGAACTAGTTTTGCTATTGCTTGAATCTTTCTCACAGTTTCAAACGGCAGAGAGTTTGCGACAGTGAAGTTCCCCTCTGAAACCTACATGGACCAGAGGAACATATAGGTAAATACAATTCTGTAACAATTGTTAAAGGAAAAGTACAGTAGAATTTGAAACAAACTAGTGATTCTTTTTTGATGAAGTAAGTTGCTGTATTAACAAGGCATCAAGAAGATGCAAGTTGTTGTAACGAACTAGTGATTTACCAATGTACTTAGAATTTATGAGCAATTAACTAATGTAAAATATGCCCATCACCCCATGAGTAATACAGAGTGAATTAGTCTAAATAGAATGGTGACTAATAATACTTGATCACCAAGTACTCCCAAAAAGAAGATACACGAACAGGTCCAACAATTACCATATCCAGTATCCAATTTCCAAAGATGCCATTTTCACTTCTGCTAAACTACTAAAAAACCCTGGACGACCTAAAATCTCATCCAAAAGAATGATAAAATAAAAGGAGAAAAGGAGAAGAGTGGAATAAAAGAAATTATTCAACACCTTTAGAAGATCCAATAGCCATCCTTGTTGAACCTTCTCAAGGCATCTAATTGCTTCAGACCATTCTTCAAAAAATTTACCCTGACAGGGACCTTCAGTGTGAACAGAAGGCAGCAAAGTAAAGAGCAACTCCATGCATTTTTCCATGCTAGATTTATAGTCCCGAGTGTGATGAGAAGATTCATCCAAACACAATTTAAGACCCCTCCAGCATGAAATCCTAAATGAGATTTTCTCTAGGGAATTGCAACTCTCAGAACAAGTAGACCATGATAATAACTCCGCAACATCTTCGAATAATTTCACAATCCGAGAACCTGAGAAAATCTTAACTAGATCGGCCAAATGTGAAAACACAAAGAATTGTAGACGAGGTTCAAGCATCCTCAACCGAGGGATGTCGCAAAGCTCATCAAGGAAGCTAAGGAGAGTATCAAATTGGTTAGCATGTGATAATGAAAAAAGTAAGCATTCCTCCCTGAGATTTCCTCTCTCAAAAGTTATGTCTTGCTCCAACAAGCCAGTAACTTTGCCCTCATATCTCATGCACCGTCTGATGATTGCTCCCCAATCCAATGGTGGTAGCCTAGAAGCATGTGAAAGACACCGCAGAACACTAGAAACTGTGTTTACGTGTGAAACATCACCTGTCTAATCTCAAACATAAAGAAAGAAAAAGGTCACACACTTTTTGTTATTGGCAAGCCCCAAAATTTGCAAAGCAGAGCAAAGGGGAATTATCACAAATTGGCTTGAGAACAGCACAAATGCTAAGAGAACACAAATCCTCTTTCCCAAGAGAGTTACACCTTTACGCTAGACACTCGTATCATTTAAAGAATTTGAAAAATATTTAAGTAGCATACAGTTTGTAAGTGATCTGCCAAACAAGATATGGAGTCACATTTCCATAAAAGTTGTCTTTGATATGCAAAACCAATTATGTGCAATAAATAAACTAGTTTCAGAACAAGACTTGTAATGCTTAGGAAGAAAAACAATCATTGCTAACAAAATAAACCAGTGCTGTTGAAATACCCAAAAGACAAGTTCATTGTAAGGTTTAAAGGCTGATCGAAAACTCAAAGAAAACAACCAATAAAGCATGCCAAATCTGTTGAAGCTCAACAACTAAGAAAGTTAATGGCACTATGAAAGGTTAAGAAAAGAAAAAATGAAGTTGTGCACCTAATATTCTATAATGCAAGAAATGCCTACACAAATCCACATGAAGAATGCTGCTTAACCATAATAACACTGCATTATGAATAAGCAAAGAAGAAAAAATACTTTACCCCAAGATAGTTCAGATGCATTAGCCACACAGACAATTTCATGACCGTGCTGTCCTCAGGGAAACTTTGTGAGACAGTCTTCGAACCAACAGAATCATTCTCTGCGGTACTTACATCATTTTTAAGTTCTTTGACCCACAAATACTGTCTAAGAAATGAAATTGCCCATGCTGCATGCTGCTGTAACTGATGAGCATCAGAATTTTGCGCAACTAGAAACATCTCTTGCACTAGTGATGTTAAATCAGGCTCGAGAACAGCATTTGTAATTAAAGGACCAGATATATAAGAAGCTTCCTGCGAACAATAGAAAATCATCAAGTAAGGAGATGACAAGATACAGGTTTATTTGGTTTTCTAATAAATATATATATATAAAACCAAGTTTCTCACCTTCTGATCAGAAGAAGAATGCGATGAGCTCAAAGGGTGGGGTTCAACCAGTGTCCCTGCACCTGCTCCTAATGCATTTACAACTCCAAGCATAGCACCGAGATGAGTAAGAGGAGGATTGGAGTCAGAGTAACTTTTTCTGAACAATAGAAGCAATTCTTTAATGTGTTCAATTTTCAAAGAGTGCAACCCTTCATTCAAAAACACACCGACAAGGCTTCCTGCCCCCAAACAAGATGCCATCAATAAGCTCTGGTGGAAGGTGTCAAATCGTTTAATAGAGAGTAGCTCAGAGATTAGTTCCTTATAGCAACTCAATAGATGTTCCAGATCTGCATCATCAGTAAGTTCAAACCTCTGACATATGGCCATTACAATAGGTACAGCAAGACACGAACCCACAGATAATAAAATTTCATGATCTTTGCTCATAGTTGTAACTTCAGTAGGGTGTGGAATCCATGAAATAAGTAACGCTTTCACATTGACAACTGCATTATACATCCCAGCTCTGTACATTGCACCAACACAATTACCCAAACCCAATACAAGCCCTGCAACGCCCCATACATCTTCCTCCAAATTCTCACTGGTCGAGCCAGGAAATTCACCAGCAATATTTGAATCCAAATTATCTGATCCAAGTGGAAAAGATACTGAAAGAGTTTCAAGAACATCTGCCGAAGAAGGTGTGAATTGAGAGATCAACTGGGATAAGGTCCTGATGATCTTTCTCAACAAGTCTGCTTCCTCTATCTTGTATGTCCCTTTGTCTGGGTGAGCATTATCATCAGCATCAGCTCTGGCTAGAAGAGCTTGACATGAAAAACCTAACCCAACTCCACAAGCTCCTTTCACAAGTGTGCTTTTGCTCACAGATGCAACCTGAAATGACCTCATTCTAAGCATGCTTTGAGCAATCTAACTTTCTACAACTTCCATTACTTCTTAATCAAGTGTTATTTTCATTCTGTTTCATTCAATTATCATAAACATTCGCTAACCGCAAGAAATATATACTATTTTCCACCGTCCTGACTCCTGACAAAGAAAATCACCATCAACTACAAAGCTACATTTATTTTCTATTGAAAAACCTCTTATCCTCAAAATAAAATGCATATCCATATCGTTCATAGTAAGGAATAATATGACCTCAGTCCTCAAATACACACACCAAATAAACATAAGCACTCTAATCTAGTATTTTTAAGTGTACATTCTAACAATTTGAATTCCAAAGAAATCCAAACTAGTCTGGGAGATCATAGGTTAAACTAAAAAATGATTACCATTAAGGCATTAAGAGGTCAACAAAGCTAATCCAACCGCGTGTGATCACTGAATATGAAATAATAAATGAAGTTCATACCTCAAGCAGTGCATTGATATTCTCAAATTTCTGTTTGTGATCAGTGAGGTGTAGGCAACTTGATATCACACCAAGAGAGATTGCTGCTGACCACTGGCGATACTCATGTTCATGTTGGAACAACCAATCCAGCAAAAACTTTGAGGCGGTCGCTTTAACAGCATGCGCAGAAGCGGGCAACACCTACAAGAAAGAAATAGTCAGAGAGACAGAAGGCCTATATATTTCCAAATACCAAGCAGCCTACAAATCATATGAACATTAGTCCCCCCCAGCTGATTTTATGACAAATAGAATCCAAGTCCGTCTTCCTACTCCAAGTACAGCACAATTTAAGCTGCTGAGAAAGGTCTTATCTTTCAAGTAGAATGTTTCCAAAAGCGAGGAGAGAAATCAATTACCAAACAAAGGGCTCCAACAGCTAATGCGATATTCTCAGCAGATCGAGGAAGAGATCTCTCTGCAATTGCTGTCATTCTCTGCATTACATAATGCAGACATGAAGTTCTGTGATGCTGAAAAATAAGCTCAAAAAACCAATTTAAAATCCATAAACAAGTAGAGAGTACAAAAACACCTTAAGAATTTCCATAGCAGCTTTAGGAGTTTTGTCCAAAACAGCAGCCTGCAACTCAGCATCAAGTAACAAGATATGGGCTCTCATCCACCTCCGCATGAAGGGCTTCCATGATTGCAAAGAAAGAATTGCTATCAATATATTTCTCGACAGTTGAAGAGATGTTGCTATATCAACCAGTGAGGCTTCATATTTAGCTTGTACATCTTGCAAATCCTGAGCATCAAACAATGCACATGAAGATTCCTGGTGGAACACAGAAAAAAATTTGTTGTAGTCCCATATTTTAGTTATCTTACCTCTACTGCTCCTGGCTTCCTTGAATCTTTCTTTGTGAAGGAAAGGCAAAAAAGAGCTGCACCAGGTAATTCTTTTTCCCTTCTTTCTTTTCCTTGATAGCCACCAGTAAGAAAGTACATAATAAGGTGCAAAGAGTGAATAAAAGAAGATTTTTCATTCTACTTACTTTGACACTATCTATAACACAAACCAAGTCTTTAGGACAAAGACCTAGACCCTTTCAAATGCTATATGTCAGCCTTATTTGCATTTGGTCAAGGAGCAAAACGATCATTTCCATGCGATTAAAAGTATCGCAAACAAAGAGTGTGAGTTATAGAAATATGCCAACCTAGGTGCTTGTGAGGGGAGAAGGGCCTCACCAAGAAGCAAAAGCATATTTGATTGTTGGTAACCCAGATGACAAGCTTAGGAGCCAATCAACTGGACAAATAGAGAAACCGTATGCCAGTACCTGAAGAAAACATGAGACGAGGAAAGACATCTAACAGCTTCTCAATTTTGTTAGCAGACACCCTTTTCTGCTTTACTAATCTTCGACGGGTGCTGCAAAAAATTAAAAACAGTAGTTTGGCATCTTTGAAAAAAATAAAATTAATCTAACAAGCAGAAAATAACAACATTGTGTCTCACTTGTGCTCGAAAGTTAAAAGTTTGACTTCAAATCCTTCAAGCACAGTAAGCACTTCAGGGTCAGTCTCAGACACAAGATACTCCAAGTTTCTCTCCATGAAATCTGGAATACTTCTTTCAAGATGCTCTACCTAAAGAAATGCAGATTTTGAGACAACAACTATGAGACAAGGGACTTATAGAGTAGAAAACTCACCTGAACTGAGCAAAATGAGATACAACTTCCTGTAACTCATTGGGAATGTAACAAGTTTGCCATATTGATTAAGACAGTGTCCAAAGTGGTTGTAAAGGCGTTTTCAAAGTTTGCCAGTGTTTTCAAAGGCGTTTTTGGGGCGAGTCCAAGGGCTGGACTTGCCTCGGAGCGAGGCATACAAAACGCTCCGGGGCTCAAATGAAAGGCGTAGATCCATAGGGTGTATGCTCTAGAATTTGAGGCGTAAGTCCCGGGTGTTAAATTTGATTTTATTAGTTTAAAAGTATTTTTGTTATAATCATGTTTTTTATTATTGGGGTAATGTTATTTATACTTTATGTTATCATGTCTTCACATTGAAATGATTTTTTTAAAATATATAAATAAAAAAAACAACTCTCATAGAAAATGACACTACCATAAATAGTTTTTTAGATGATTATGCTTGAAATTTATAAGACTGAGATAGCACTTTATTCCTGAGACAACTTTATCCATTTTTTGTCATTGTTTTTATACCTTTTATCCTCCTCCTTCTTTATAATATATAAACAATAATCAGTGTAAGTATTAGTTGAGGGTGGAAAGAACCAGTAGATGTGGAGATCAATGATAAAACGGATGATGATTTCATTTTAAAGCTCATCTTGCTATTTTTTTTGTTACCTTTCTCAAATAATAATTATAACATTTTTTCTATATTATTGGTGATTTATTTGGACTTAATTTGCAGAATTATTGAAAATTTTACTTTTATTTATTTTCTTAGTAATAAAATTATAAATTTGAAAATACATGTGATATACGTCCAGTAGATCCATGAGACTTATGCCCCATGTTTCAGGGCTTACGCCTCGCCTCATACTACGTAGAAATGCCTCGCCCCCGCCTTTTAAAACGTTGATCTTAGCTACTCATTTGTAGCCTTAGGGAGTAGGGATCATTTGGTCATAAACACTGGACAATCTCAATTTATTATTAGATGTTTGGTCAATTGTATTAAATCTAGGTATAAATTGTATAATTTAGAACATGTGCTTGGTTATATATTTGATAAAGATTTGTTTCCAATAATATCTTTGACCTATTTGCTCTACTTTATCTGATTTTAATATTTTATTTTATTACCATATGTGATATAAAGTAATTAGGAAACATTAATAAAGATAAAATATAATTTCTAATTATCAATTATCTCAAATAAGTACGTTATAAAATGAAATATAAAAAGAGATTAATAAATAATAGATATTGAGTTACTCTGTTTTTTGTAAGATAGAAATTGAATCACTCTTCTGAGCATGAAAAGTTTATTTTGAGTAGTTTCTTATAACATTAATCAATACTACAAACATCTTAACAAAGCAACAAACATTATTAGAAACAAATGAGAGATAAAAAGAGATTAACTTAACAAGCAATAATATAAAGGACATTTTTGTCATTACGTCCTCTTTGCTAATATTCTGTAATATTATTCCCACGTTGACTTAGGTATAAATGACTACAGGCATTACTCCAACAGTAACATGGGTATTAGTATGAAAACCAAAAATGGCAACAAAATACACAAGAATCAATTTGGAATTTACGAGCAGGATTATTTCCACTAAACAAGTAACCAAACTGCCCTTCAAGATTTTGATACTTAAACTCTCTAACATGATATCAAAGCTAACCTTCACTAAACTGTACGCATGCTCGAGTCTGCATTCAAATCCAGTTTGAACCCCAAAAAAGTATATTACACGTACGGAGGGCGTTGGATACATGTAACACCCCAAATTGAGTATTCAAGGGCGTCCATAATGGCTCGTATAGATTTTGGGTTAATTCACCTATTTCCTTAAAGATTTTGGTTAGATGCTTAGATTCTTTATCAGGCAAGAGCACATTGAACGCAGGGAGCCCATACATACTTATGCTTTGTCTATTAAAATATTAGAGTAGGTAGCAAGGGCAATTACAAGATCTACCTCATAATTGGCTAATGCCACAAAGGCAGATGCCCGAGCTTTGGACCATAAGGAAGCTTGCCTAAAGTCTTGGGAGGTTCCAATATTCCACAGTATCTTCAACACATCTACTGATGCTTCAGGGTATGCTTGAGCATCCATCGCACCCCATTTCAAAAGAAGACAGAGACTGACAATTGAGATAGAAGGAAAAACTTTTGAAATGTTTGTTCAGATTTGGCAAGAAATGTGAGAGTATATGAGAACATGCAACACTCATGAGTAGAGTAAATGATGAAAAAAGGAGAAGCTAGAAAGAAATGAACAGAACTTGCAAACACGCACCTTCAAATAATACACAAGAAAACTCAAATTTTTTTGTGATAGTACAAGCAATCATAGAGAAAACGCACGACAGAAACTACAAGTCTGCTTTGTAAAGCTCAGAATCTTCTTATCATTATCACCATACACACACACACAAAAAGAAAAAAGGCAGACACAGAGAACTTCTTCTTATTACTAAAGGTAACTGCATTTAATGTCCAGCATTAGGAAGACACTTGGAAATATCTAGAGGGACAGCAACATTAAAGATTGTGTAGTCACAGAGAAAATTTAGAACTACTGTACAGAAAATACTTGACTAAGATGATAGTTTCTCAGGAGATATAGCAAAGCTTATTAACAGAGTTATCATTCTGAAGTTTGATCAGTGGAAAGTTGATCTTCATAACTTGGCACAGACAATCAGATACAGGATGGTCACTTTTTCGTGGTTTACTAAACGTCCAATAACCTTTACTTACCTGTGAGCAACCATGGCGTTCGCTGAGTAGTTTAGCACATGCTTTGCAATCACATCCCAAGCAGAATAAAAATCTGAAACAAGTGCATGACATAATTGGAGTCAAAGGGAAAATTTGAAAAGGAAATTGCATGTGAAAAGAAAGAGAGCCAAAAAGCATGCTGGTATTTTGAGTTGCGAGGATGTAGAGAATCAATCAATACCTCTGATCGAATCTTAGCTTTTTTTCTTTCACTATAAGAAAGCAAAGAATTGACAAAATAGAAGAAACATAAGAACACAAGTTATCCGCCAAATCTTGATGAGAATAAGGAAATATTAACCAAAAGCTGCATTCAATCTCTTTCTAGAACTGACAAGGCCACATCTTTGAAGAGATCTATCATCCAACACCACAAAAAATGCCAAAAAGTTCCTATCTATTTCTGCACATAAACTAGATGTATTACCATAATCTGGGAATAGTTTTTCCTGACCAAAAGACAATCTTGGAGAAGTTTCTGTGTTCTTAGCAGCTCGAATATGTTTTCATGGGAAGTACATTTTCCAGATGCATTAGAGAAAGAAAAAAAACACTTTTTTAGTTCCAGCCGTGTCTCGAGTGGATTGAGTCGGATTATGTCAAATTACCAACATCCCATACAAAATTGACATTTGAAGATTTAGCATATATAGTGTAGGTTTACCAATGGCATCTGCTTCACAGAGGTGGCCAAGGCTTTGAAGACCCAGAGACTGCATTAAAGGATCTTGATTCTCAATGCAAGCCTGTTAATTGAAACAATATAATTAAGGAGCTTGGAATTACATGTACTAAAGAAACTAACTAGTAGAGCATACCGCAATAGATAAAATAAGGTCCACTCCACGATCAGGATTTCTTCTGCAGATATCACAGATGGAAACAGCCATACTAAGGCAAATATCTCGCTGAGACGCAAACCGAGTAAATCTATTTGCAAGTAGTACTCCCTAGTTTTCACCAGAAAAAGAAAAACAATGACTATTTGTGCCAACATATTTAAGGGAAATCTGACCTACTGACGTGAAAACTTCAAAAATTACCATCAAGTAATAACATGTCACTTCAGAACTACCTAACAAATTTATCAACCTACTATCTACAGGCCGAATCAAGTATTTTATGATATAATTCATGTTTTTATAAGATAGTTCGTGGTTCATCAATTTTTTGTATTCAGATAACCCAAAGCAACTGCTAAACTATTCAATCATCTAACAAAACTTTGACCGATATATCCATCCCAGTTGATAATTTGTGGTGCCATACCATCGTAACTACTAAACGATTCCTTTATAAGATTGGACTATACCAGTTCTAGTCATGCTGTTTAAAATTTGATAAACGAAACCTGTGAACAAACCATTAGAATCTCTCCATTCACCAAAAAAAAAAAAAATAGATCTCTGGGTCTAGAGAAGGATTAATGCAATGGGGGGAAAAGTTCGCCGGTAACCTGGCTTTTATCTTTTGGGATTTTCCAATCACTTCTTGCATGTGGGTAGCACCGTGTTGGGTACCTTTCTGTGTGATATATTTTACTTTACTAAAGAAAAGAGATTAATGATACAAGCTGACTAGAGAAGAGACAACATATGTTAAATTTGGGGCCTCAGAAAAGAAGTTTTTTTATTAGGTATCCAAGTATGCCACAAGATAACATCATAGAGTTAACTTGAGCATGGAAGTATCAAATTATTGAAAAAGTGCACAAGGATAATAGTTATATAGACAAAAAAATTTAACAAATGCTATATACTCCCTCCGTGTCGATTTATGTGGGTCGATTTATGTGGCAAAGTCTTAATATGCAGGAAGTTTAAGAAAGGAAGACTTTTGAAACTTGTCATGCCATAACATTTGTGTGACTTTAAAGGCTGGTCATTGAGGATAGAATGGGGAGTTTAAGTTAAATTGTTCCCAAATTTACAAAGCTGCCATTCTTTTTGGAACAGACTAAAAAGGAAATGTTGCCACTTAACCTGGAAACGGCGGGAGTAGCCATTAGCCAACATATATGAATAACTCAAATAAATATTTCTGTTATATTCAGAGTTTTTAAGACTTTAAGCACATAATGTGATACCATAGGCACCAGGCCAAATTTTTACGGGCAAATCATTCCTCTCCTAGCATAGTATGTTACCCATTTGTCAACAGTCTGTATTTACTATGTAGTAGTTTGAGGCAGAGAGATCTGTATCAGAGGCCAAGTATGTGATGAGGGAAATAAAGAAAAGTTGAAGTTCAGAACTCCCCTCAAGTTTAATTCCTCATGTTTATTGCATATAAAAAGTTCACTATAAGCAGCAGTTAAAGGAATCACAAAACAATGATAGTCATGAGAATGATTTTAAGGTTGATAATCTTGCCTGCAAGGTCCCAAAGACACGGTCGTTGAATTCCCAAGTCTTGCAAAGTAAACGAATCGCAGTGGCAAATAGTACGCTATAAGAGAAATAACATGCATCAGGAGTATTAATAGATAAATGTATGAACGACAGATCCACCTATATCTTCAGTAGAATGAATATTATCAGAAACCTTAGATCATCAACAAGTGCTAATATACTACAATTAAAGAGACCACTAACCAGCTCTATAATAAAAGGCTATACATGGCGAATAAACTTTCATCGGGAGAAGGGCAGCATGTATGCATGTTCTGATATAACCTATCTCTATCATTTTATGATGTATTCAACTTACCAGTAAAAAAATCAGAAGTAGCAGAATTCAAGATGGTGCAACATGCTGTTTACCCTACTTATCGACAACCGCGCACATGGAAAAAAAGATGAAATAACTATTGGCCAGATGACTGATCATTTTCCTAACCAATGATTTATACCCTTAAGAGAAAACAATGCACAACACAGTGATAATTGACCATAACTCTTAGACCAATCAAAATTCAGATATTCTCAAGCAAAAGTCTAGTTGCCTGTTGTCAGTCTTCCATATGAACTATTTGACATAATGATATACAATTTTACAACATTTTTCAAGAGAAAGGCAAATTTAAAGGCTGAAAGGAAATTTCAAATAACGCAATACATCATGCATAGGCAATAAGATATAACCACCTGCAAACAAACAGCAGATATCAAAAGAGAGTATAGTCAGCGTACGGTTTCTTATCATTCTGAAGCATAGGCAACAGTGTCTGAATAATGAGAGGTATGATTGCAGGATGAGAAGCAAGTGATGGCAGCAGTTCCAGAAGTTTTAGCTGCCATTTTTTGAAACAGAACAGTGACTATGAGTCCTCCGAAATTAACCCAAACAAAAAATGTTCAAAAGTTCCATTTGGAGTATCCAATTAATGAGAAGACATTCACCAGAAAATAGAGTAAATACGGAAGATATAATAAATATGGCTAATAGATCCTGGCATAACAAACTAAAACTCACCAGAACTCCAAGACAGTCAACACCTGTGTTCGTGGAAAATATATGATTGTAGAATTGAATGACTAGCAACAAAGGAACACCAAGTTTAGGATCCACTTTGCTGCTATTAGCCAAGATATCAACAGAAGAGCTCCCATCTGTTTGATGCATGACGAGGACACAGGCAATCGCACTGAGTATCATGGGCATATCTGCAAGAACAAAGAATAAAACAGATATTGTAGAATTTTAACAACAAAAAATTTGCAAGTAGAACCTGAACTCAACAGGACTAGCTTATGAGGACTTAACCAGTCAGAAAGATCTTCTGAGACTGAGAGATGGATGAGGACTTTCTTCTTGCAATAATACGATGCAGGTGGTCGGTCACCAAGGAGCTCCAAGTTTTTGATACATAGAGCTTGTCTCTAATAGAAGTGACATGACTAGGCGCATAATTCAGATAAAAAGAACCAGATAATGGAGATAGGTCCTGAAAAATGCCACTCATTACAGGGTAAGAACACGAATCTAGCAAAGATTGAATGATCCATCAAACACTATCATTGCTACTCAGAGAATGTTATTTGAATAGATGGATGGAATATGATCTACTTCTTACAATTCAAGTGTAAAATTAGATTAATTCTTTTTTCTTCTTGTTTCCTTTTTTTTGTGTGTGTTTTTGATTTATTTTTATTTTTTTGGGAGGGGGATGGGGACCTATGCAGAAGATGTTACAGGAAGTCTTGTAGGATGATCTAGTAAAAATTGACAAGAAACACATATGTTAATGTCCATTTCACTTACAGAGTGTAGGTGCCTTAACTAATATCATCTACACACTTTGACAACGACATATAATTTTGAGGTCCGAGACAATGAAATAAACCTGAAGCCATATATGCTGCAAGAGTCGGAAGACTATGTATTTAGGTGTACTAATAGACGGAAATTTCATTCCTCTTGGCTGTCCAGTCTTTTATTTTTAATGGTAGCTTACAAAGCTTTGCCAAAATATGAAGCAAATCGGCTGCTGCTTGTTTTACTGATTTAGACGGAGAAGAAAGAAGGCTGATAGCAGGGAAGATGAATAAGAGCTCTTCATTTAAATCATATGCATCTTTAAAGACGTCATTCTCTGCAAAAGTAATTTAACAATTTTATTTAGCTAGTGGCGGAAATAAGCAACAGAGACAGTTATATATCAGTAAACCATATAGATATTCCTTAAGAAAATGTGTTCATAAACTCACTGTTTTACTTTTAAAATATTTTAAAGATATTCAAAGATTTACTTGATAGTGCAGACGAGGAGGTGATGTCTTCCAGGCTAATAGGATAAGAAATAGCACCTCAGTACTCAAATACGTATAAGGGAGACGCTGTGCACTGGTCTGTCTTAGGTACTAAGTATTACATTTTGTTTGACAATCAGAACAATTTGAATATAATATATAAAGCATCAGATTATCAACCATTTTCCAGAAAATCAACAACACTAGTAACCATACCATTCTCATTTTCCACTTCAACAGAAGCCAGAATAAGTTTCACCTCCAAGAATTGTTCGTGTTCAAGTTCAATTTGCACAAAGTACCATAATAAGGACACAGTAACTGGTGATAATTCAGGCATATAGCTCAAACCAAGATCTTTTTGCACAATCAATATGCGCCTTGATACTTCTAAAATGTTCTCAATTGAACTCGTGTGCTTTAGTTTGTACATAAGGAGAACATAGCATCCAGTAGCTCCACACCACATAACTGAACTTCATGAAGTGGCTGCTAGCATTGATGATGCAGCTTGCAATTAGTAAAGTATAGACCACAATAAATCTTAGATATAATAAGCAGAAAGCTTTAATCAAAAAATGCAATAGAATTAAAAAGCGGGAAAAGAAGGAAAAGGCCAGTTTGAATACCGATCCAATTTCCACCAATTGATGCAGGATACCACCATATGCATCTACAATGCATTCCAAGGCAGTGCGAAATATTAGTAAAATCCTGCACATCAATCCCTGAGCTTAAGCACTTAAATATTAGTGACAGGTATCTATCAAGCAGACATCCAACGGATAAACAGAAACCACAGCAAGAGTAAAAGGAAAAAATACATTTTGCATAATACATAGTACACTTACTTCTGCATTACTCCTTGGAAGAACTTCAAACGCCCAATGAGGAGCTTAATAACAGGAATGGCCTCCCGATGAACGAACAAAGTCAATAATGACGATATCAAACATCACCATTAAGAAACTGAAACAGATGAGACATCCTAACAATTGAATAATTCAAGAAAGGTACCAAGAATTCACAAACTTCCCTGTTTCCCAAGTGCTTGCTCTGCGTTATAAATATAAGCACTTGTTTATAGCTCTGTTTGAACCTCCACCCGGCAAGAAAGCACCTGCCGGTCAGTTGGCGATTCACATCATGACAATTTCAAAAATATAAATTAATTTGAGATTTTTTAAGCAATAAAATCATCAGACACTAATTGCTCATAAACTGCCAGAACGAGCACATGACTGTTGCGACTATGCAAATATGTTTGTTTCCTACTGAATCACTCGCCACGTTACCATAATATCTATCCCCCATTTCGTGATCCAAGTGCTTATGTTATGTACAATGTTAATTCCCTAACTGATCAAGTCAAAAAAATCTTTCAAACAAGCACAATCAAAATCCATTTTAAAGCTTTGCGTCTAATCAAACTTAGCCCTGTCTATTAAAAGTGACATAGAAATAGTAGCACCGCTCTGATTAGTATAGCGATACAAGGTTTCGATTTATCACTATTCTAATAACAAGTACCTCGAACCCAAAACTGCGAAGGTGCACATTCTGATAACTTAGCATAACGTTTTGATACCTTGACAAATGGATGAGTCTCTGAAGCTATAAACCGCAATGAATTCTTGTGGAAACCCAGCCGAACAAGAAAACCTATGCCTTTGACAAAAAGACTGACAAAACGAGAATCGGAGGCTTCGAGGGCAGACTGGAGCTCCAGTAACCCGCGAGAGAGGTCCAATTTGGAGTCTCTGACGAGGCGGCATAGCTCTCGAACCGATTGATCAAGGACAGAAGCGGAGGTGGAATGAAGGCACTGGGTAATAGCGTCTGCTCAGGGCCAGAGTCAGGAGTTCAAATGCAGCGGAGCCGATCGAAGCTTCTCGAAGATCGAGATGACTGCAAATTTCTGCAGCGATGGTTGAGGGATTCGAATTTTCTCCAGCAGCTGAGAGTAAGAGTCCATTTGGGGTTGAAATAAACGACTTGGATTACATACAGAATGGAGATGAGTTGAGAACAGTGTGGCGGGCAAGTGAAACCGCTTGGGAATTTTGCAGAAAAGAACTGATATATGAAATTTATGCAAAAATAAAAACCAAAAAAATGTTTGTATGTTTATCGAGTTTATGCAGACGTTAAGTTTTAAAAAAATTTTTACATGAAAATCTTGAACCTTTTCTCATTAGTTCAAAAGATTTTATTATCGTTTTAATTATTTTAAAATTTTATTAATTTTCTAACAGTAAAATGCATAAAAACTAAAGACAAATATAAATACTGAAAAATCGAATCAAACTAAAAATAAAAAAATAGAACTTTATTTTGACTCGGTGTTTGATTCTTTGTTTATTAAATGAGTTGTTGCTTCTATTAATATTTAAGGAATTAAGGCTTGTTGGTTATTGCATTGCTGGTGCACTTTTCTGCTAGTGCCTGGTAGCCTTTAGCAGGCAGTGATTACTTTTCACTTGCACCGACGAGAATCGAATTAATAATTTGATTCGACGTAAGGTCATCTTTTTTTAATTAAATATTAAAGATTAAATCAAATTAATTTGATTCGGATGATTGAATTTGATAAAAATTAAATTGAAAAACTGAATACACACCCTAACGAGAACATAGGAATAAAAATTATTTGAACACACTTTGAATTTTCTCTTTAAACTTTTACGTGAACTTTCACCAATAAAATTTTACGTGAACTTTTTACTATACTAACTAATTGCGTTTCGTGTGATAAAGTCTTTCTTATTTGAGTACAATATTTTTAAAAATAAAATTAGTTACAAATTTCGTCACTAAATTGCTCGTAGCTAAGTTTTTTTTTCTTTGATAATTCACTTTGCTAGTTTATCATAGGAATTCATCCATTCAAGAAAAAAATTTATTATTTATTTCGGTAGAAATATAAATTAAGAAAATAAACTTCTTCTAATTTCTAGCAAGTGAATTTCATGTTTTATAATTGAGTGCAATTTTATTATTTGAACTTACTTCTTCTTTTTATTCGTAAGTGTTTTTTAAATAAAAGGTAAAAAAGTTCGATCAATATTTTTAAGAGTCTTCACGCTTTAAAGCATTATATCATGCATTTGTTAATAAAAATGTATTAAAAATACGAGATACATCTACTTAAAAATTTTCCCTCACAAGAGAATAAAAAAATGTGAATCGTATTTCCTTAAGTTCTTAATTGGCACAATTTTATGTACAAACATTATAATTATAATAATATATACATTTATTAAAAAATATTAATTTAACAAAATAAAAAAACTAAAAAAAATAAAAAAAATAAAAAAAATAAAAAAAATAAAAAAAATAAAAAAAATATACAAATTTTAAATTACATAGTATCAATATTAAGCGAATTAAAGAGACAATCTAAATTATTTTTGAATATAAAAGAACTTGGTGACACAATTACTATTGTTTTGTTCAAAGAAATAGATTTTAAGACAACTATAAAAATATAAAACATACAAAGTTTGAAGATTAAATTAAAAGGTGTTGATATAAAGAAGAGTTAAAAAAGATGAATTAAATTATACGATTATAATTATTTTTTGGGCGTGGAATTATATTATTAAAAAGGAAAAAAAAAGTTAAAAGGAAAGAAGATAAAAGTTTAGGGAAATTTTTTTTCTCTAATTTTCAAATAGTATGCATTGAAACTTTAGTATGAAATTTTTGGTAATTGTAGGCATGGAATGGAAATTTTTAACTTTGAAAATTTCACTAAAAAAAATATTTGAAACAATATTGGCCGCGTGCGTGGAAAATCTTTATGAATTTTTTTAAAATTTTATGGACTATGATAAGATTTTAAAAATCAAAAAACAAATTGTTAAAATTAATTCTTTAAAAAAAAAATAACAAATAACAATTTTATTTATTGTAAAAAAATTTAATGAAAGATCAGTAAGGGTCTTCAACGAAAAAAAATGAAAACAAGACTCAGTAAAAACTACTCCCTCTAAGTTAATTAATTCACTATTTAAACTTTCATTCTTTTTAATAAAAAGTTAAATTTCTACTTAAATTTTCATTTTATTGGTAAAAAAAAATTAAAAATCAGTTTCAAGAATTAATGAAATTGAACATTCACCTTCTTAATAAAATTTCAATTTATAAGAGAATAGACACTTTTGAATTGCGCCTAAGTTAACATTCAATGAACAAAAATTAGTCCAACAACATGAATTGAGACAGAAATCAAACTACAATCACACAAATTGATATAGAATTCAAACTAATTAATCACATAAATTGAGAAATTGAGAGGAGTATGTTAAATAGAGACGATATTGGAGTAGAAATATACATGATTTTATGGACAATAGAGGATAGTAATTCCTGAGCTTTCCAACCTCGACTACATCAAAAATGACGAACTAATTAAGAACAGCTAAAGCGATGCAAGAGTTTAAAAAATAAAAGGATACATCACGACACATCATATAAGCACAAACAAGAGAAAGAGAGTGGCTGCTAGCATGAAGTGGCTGCTAGCATTGATGATGCCGCTTGCAATTAGTAAGTATAGACCACAATATAAATCTTAAAATGTAAATAAAAGCAACTTTAATCCAAAAAATGCAATAAAATTCAAAAAGCGGGAAAGAAGAAGGAAAGGCCAGTTTGAATACCGATCCAATTTCCACCAATTGATGCAGGACCACCACATATGCATCTACAATGCATTCAAGGCAGTGCGAAATATTAGTAAAATCCTGCACATCAATCACAGAGCTTAAGCACTTAAATATTGATGACAGAACATCTATCAGAAAGCAGACATCCAACGGATAAACAGAAACCACAGCAAGAGTNTGGCACAATTTTATGTACAAACATTATAATTATAATAATATATACATTTATTAAAAAAATATTAATTTTATAACATGAAAAGATTACTCTGAATAGCTGAAACTTGTGACTATATGAGTAGCTGAAGAATGTTAGTTAGAAATATACAAATTTTAAATTACATAGTATCAATATTAAACTGAATTAAAAGAGACAATCTAAATTATTTTGAATATAAAGAACTTGAGCTGACACAACAATTACTATTGTTTTGTTCAAAAGAAATAGATTTTAAGACAACTATAAAAATATAAAACATACAAAAGTTTGAAGATTAAATTAAAAGGTGTTGATATAAAAGAGTTAAAAAGATGAATTAAATTATACGATTATAATTATTTTTTTTAGGCGTGGAATACTATTATTAAAAAGGAAAAAAAAAAAGTTAAAAGGAAAGAAGATAAAAGTTTAGGGAAATTTTTTTTCTCTAATTTTCAAATAGTATGCATTGAAACTTTAGTATGAAATTTTTGGTAATTGTAGGNCTTAACTAATATCATCTACACACTTTGACAACGACATATAATTTTGAGGTCCGAGACAATGAAATAAACCTGAAGCCATATATGCTGCAAGAGTCGGAAGACTATGTATTTAGGTGTACTAATAGACGGAAATTTCATTCCTCTTGGCTGTCCAGTCTTTTGTGCAATAAGTAGCTTACTCGAAAGCTTTGCCAAAATATGAAGCAAATCGGCTGCTGCTTGTTTTACTGATTTAGACGGAGAAGAAAGAAGGCTGATAGCAGGGAAGATGAATAAGAGCTCTTCATTTAAATCATATGCATCTTTAAAGACGTCATTCTCTGCAAAAGTAATTTAACAATTTTATTTAGCTAGTGGCGAAATAAGCAACAGAGACAGTTATATATCCAGTAAACCATATAGATATTCTTAAAAGAAAATGTGTTCATAAACTCACTATTTTACTTTTGAAATATTTTAAAGATCTTCAAAGATTTACTTGATAGTGCAGACGAGGAGGTGATGTCTTCCAGGCTAATAGGATAAGAAATAGCACCTCAGTACTCAAATACGTATAAAGGGAGGCAACTGTGCACTGGTCTGTGTCTTAGGTACTAAGTACATTTTTGTTTGACATCCAGAACAATTTGAATATAATATATAAAGCATCAGATTATCAACCATTTTCCAGAAAATCAACAACACTAGTAACCATACCATTCTCATTTTTCCACTTCAACAGAAATAGAATAAGTTTCACCTCCAAGAATTGTTCGTGTTCAAGTTCAGACTGCACAAGTACCATAAATAAGGACAGCGTAACTGTTGATAATTCAGGCATATAGCTCAAACCAAGATCTTTTTGCACAATCAATATGCGCCTTGATACTTCTAAAATGTTCTCAATTGAACTCGTGTGCTTTGGATTTGTACATAAGGAGAACATAGCATCCAGTAGCTCCACACCACATAACTGAACTTCATGAAGTGGCTGCTAGCATTGATGATGCCGCTTGCAATTAGTAAGTATAGACCACAATATAAATCTTAAAATGTAAATAAAAGCAACTTTAATCCAAAAAATGCAWTAAAATTCAAAAAGCGGGAAAGAAGAAGGAAAGGCCAGTTTGAATACCGATCCAATTTCCACCAATTGATGCAGGACCACYACATATGCATCTACAATGCATTCAAGGCAGTGCGAAATATTAGTAAAATCCTGCACATCAATCACAGAGCTTAAGCACTTAAATATTGATGACAGAACATCTATCAGAAAGCAGACATCCAACGGATAAACAGAAACCACAGCAAGAGTAAAAGGAAAAAATACATTTTGCATAATACATAGTACACTTACTTCTGCATTATCGCATGGAAAGAACTTCAAACGCCCAATGAGGAGCTTAATAACAGGAATGGCCTCCCGATGAACCGAACAACAAAGTCCAGCTAATGACGATATCAAACATCTCATAAATGAAGAAACTGAAACAGATGAGGGCATCCTAACAATTGAATAATTCAAGAAAGGTACCAAGAATTCACAAACTTCCACCATTCCCAAGTGCTTGCTCTGCGTTATAAATATAAGCACTTGTTGCACTAGCTCTGTTTGAACCTCCACCCGGCAAGAAAGCACCTGCCGGTCAGTTAACCGATTCACATCGCGACAATTATCAAAATAAATTAATTTGAGATTTTTTAAGCAATAAAATCATCAGACACTAATTGCTCATAAACTGCCAGAACGAGCACATGACTGTTTGCGACTATCCGCAAATATGTTTGTTTCCTACTGAATCCGCTCGCCACGTTACCATAATATCTATCCCCCATTTCGTGATCCAAGTGCTTATGTTATGTACAATGTTAATTCCCTAACTGATCAAGTCAAAAAAATCTTTCAAACAAGCACAATCAAAATCCATTTTAAAGCTTTGCGTCTAATCAAACTTAGCCCTGTCAGTAAAAGTGACATAGAAATAGTAGCACCGCTCTGATTAGTATAGCGATACAAGGTTTCGATTTATCACTATTCTAATAACAAGTACACTCGAACTTAAAACTGCGAAGGTGCACATTCTGATAACTTAGCATAACGTTGCAATTACCTTGACAAATGGATGAGTCTCTGAAGCTATAAACCGCAATGAATTCTTGTGGAAACCCAGCCGAACAAGAAAACCTATGCCTTTGACAAAAAGACTGACAAAACGAGAATCGGAGGCTTCGAGGGCAGACTGGAGCTCCAGTAACCCGCGAGAGAGGTCCAATTTGGAGTCTCTGACGAGGCGGCATAGCTCTCGAACCGATTGATCAAGGACAGAAGCGGAGGTGGAATGAAGGCACTGGGTAATAGCGTCTGCTCCAGGGCCAGAGTCAGGGTTCAAGTACGGCGGAGCCGATCGAAGCTTCTCGAAGATCGAGATGACTGCAAATTTCTGCAGCGATGGTTGAGGGATTCGAATTTTCTCCAGCAGCTGAGAGTAAGAGTCCATTTGGGGTTGAAATAAACGACTTGGATTACATACAGAATGGAGATGAGTTGAGAACAGTGTGGCGGGCAAGTAGAGCAGCAGGGTACGAAAGAACTGATATATGAAATTTATGCAAAAATAAAAACCAAAAAAATGTTTGTATGTTTATCGAGTTTATGCAGACGTTAAGTTTTTTAAAAAAATTTACACATGAAAATCTTGAACCTTTTCTCATTAGTTCAAAGATTTTATTATCGTTTAATTATTTTAAAATTTTATTAATTTTTCTAACAAAGTATTAAAAAATGCATAAAAACTAAAGACAAATATAAATACTGAAAAATCGAATCAAACTAAAAATAAAAAAATAGAACTTTATTTTGACTCGGTGTTTGATTCTTTGTTTAACAAATGAGTTGTTGCTTCTATTAATATTTAAGGAATTAAGGCTTGTTGGTTATTGCATTGCTGGTGCACTTTTCTGCTAGTGCCTGGTAGCTAGCAGGCAGTAGTTACTTTTCACTTGCACCGACGAGAATCGAATTAATAATTTGATTCGACGTAAGGTGTATTTTTTTTTTAAATTAAATATTAAAGATTAAATCAAATTAATTTGATTCGGATGATTGAATTTGATAAAATTAAATTGAAGAACTGAATACTCACCCTAACGAGAACATAGGAATAAAAATTATTTGAACTTTTACTTTGAATTTTCTCTTTAAACTTTTACGTGAACTTTCACCAATAAAATTTTACGTGAACTTTTTACTATACTAACTAATTGTACGCGTTTTACGTGTGATAAAAGTGTGCACCTTATTTGAGTACAAATATTTTTAAAAATAAAATTAGTTACAAATTTCGTCACTAAATTGCTCGTAGCTAAGTTTTTTTTTCTTTTGATAATTCACTGCTAGTTTTATCATAAAATTCATCATTCAAGAAAAAAAATTTATTATTTATTTCGGTAAAAATATAAATTAAGAAAATAAACTTCTTCTAATTTCTAGCAAAGTGAATTTCATGTTTTATAACTGAGTGCAATTTTATTATTTGAACTTACTTCTTCTTTTTTTATTCGTAAGTGTATT
>JACEIK010000846.1:226697-255386 GCA_018107945.1 Datura stramonium
CCCCCCCCCCAACTAGTTGTATGGGAAGGACCAAGGAGTATCCTATCCTAAAGGAGAAGGAGGAGTAGGAGGAGTCAGGTTTCTTTGAAGATCGAAAATATTTCCCTATTAGATATTTCCTATGAAAAATTCCCTTAAAATGGACATCTTAGGAATAGACGCCTCAAAAATTCATCTCCTATCCCTGTCTATTTGCATTTCAGTTGCATAAATTTCATTTGCACGTGATAATGGATGCACACAAAGTAACCTTATTTAATGAAATAGCTTCTGAAGTCTATCAAGCAGAGACGCACCTTGATCCAACATACATCAAATATGGCATTATCATGAGCAACCCACTCTGATTCCTTAGCTTTTTCTGCAAATTGCAAAATTTTCATTGGAAACCACTCAATAAAAGATACCCTGAAATGCTAAATTGAGGGTCTCTTAAACTATAAACTTGATACTTTACCTGCATTTTGCAGGTGAGTTGAAGAAGAAGGAAATTGCACCCGAGTGTTAAACAAGCTAATGTAGCCACCCTCGTCAGTGACAGCAACAATATGCGAGTTTTTACTTGTCTGCCCAAAACAAAACAAAAAATCCCCAATTGTATGATTTACCGAAATCTCTTGAGGTAACGCAATTTTTTTACCCTATCTACACATAATGAGAGATAAAAGTGATCCAACCTTGCAGAAAGATATGGCCATTGGAGGTGGCGTGAACCCGTTGTGGTCAACTGCTACGGCTCCAATTTGGTTGAAATCAGAGGATCCGTGACTGATATAAGGTCGTCTTTTAACTGAAAAAACACGCACAAGAAAAGGTCATCAGAACAGAAATAAGTGAGAAGTAATATAAAGAAGTACTGTTAATCGAGAAGCATTTTTTGGGGCAAACCTCTGTATCCATGAAGCTCCCTTGATTTGATATCTTGGAAGAACGACTGATGCTTGAATTCATCCATCGACGGAAAAAATTCCCAATCTGTTTTGTATGAGGAGAAACCCTACAATAAAATGACACTCAATCCGCACTGTAAGTTAAAATTCTAGATTCGCTTCTAGTTGAGTGTGACCGAGATTTGCTGTTTGTGTTGTTTAACGAAAAAGGCTGAAGGAGTACAGCCGGCGAGTTGCTGTATTGTAGCTGTGAAGAGATGAAATTAGAGCGGCGTTTAAGAGAGGGAGATTTGCTAATGTTGGATTTGGCGCGAGCTACTCGTCTCACAAGGCGGGAAAGTAATTTGAACTTTTTAGCTCTTGGCGGTTTTATATTACGAAGGGCCCATGTAAAATGGATAATATTCATGTTGGTCCTTTAAGATAAAAGTAATGACAGATTAATCCCTTCGTTGAGAAAAAAAAAGTTGTGTGGATCGAGCTACTTGACTGACTTAACTAGTAATGATAAATACAGGAGAAATAAAACAAGCTTAAATTGAAGGTTTCATATATTTTCATTTATATTTCTAATTCGTACCGTAATATTTTTTAATAACAATGCACTCAATGTAATTTCATAAGTGGGGTTTAAAGAGTATAGAGATTACCCGGATCTTATTTTCACCGTAGAGATAAAAAGGTTATTTATAATCGACTCTCGATTTAAAAAAAAAAAGTAATAGAAGTACAAAAAATAGAAAATAGTAATATAATAACAGCTACAACAAAATGCTATGATAGTCAAAGCACAAGAAACAACATATGATAACAAAAATCAAAGGATAGACAATTGCAAGAGCGATACTACAACTACGAATACTGTATTATTTTTTGTGGTCCATACAATCCAAAGTAGCTCATCAATAGGCTATGAAATTTCTTTTCTCCCCTAAATTCTAATGGTGCTACCCTTTTTTCAATTTTAAAAAAGTTTGATTGTTATGTGTACCACTAAAAACAAGGTTGGGGTTGAAATGTAAAAAGAGTTATACGTTATGTATTCATGATATACATAGAAGCTAAATACTAAAGATGCAACCTAATCAAACTTAGTTTGTAATTCATTGTTAGTTTTTTTTTAACTAAATCATTAGTTATATACACGACTTTTCATTAAAATATTTTTAAAGATTAAGTAGAATTAATTAGAGTCAAAATTTTCTTACGGAATATCATTAAGACCGTAACAACAATAATAGATTCAATATAATCCCATAAAATGAGGTCTGGGAAGATAGAGTATAGACAAATCTTATCTTCACCTCAGATGTAGAGAGATTGTTTCGATAGACCCTCAGCACAAAGATAATCAAATCAAAACAATCTAGAGAAAGAAATAACGGATGAAACAAAGTATGCCATACATTATCTGAAGTAAAAATAGTAGAATACACAAAATTAAAAAAATAATAGATAATATCAGATGTATTTTATGCCACTATTTCAATGAAAATTTCTCAAATTTTAAAAAATTGGAGACTTTTCTTTTTCTCAACAAATGATGGGAGACGTCGAGTTGATTACTTTTGGTTTAGCCGATAAAACAGAAATAAGTCAAATGAGGGACTAAAAAATAAAATCTGTAAGTTTCAGGATGAAGTTGGATAAAATAACATACTTAAGTGACTAAAAACGAACGTCCCAACTTCTAAACGTACCCTTTTCTCCGCGGCGTCCCCGCGCAGCGACTGTAATAGAGAGAATCAGCCAGCTATTCAGTCCTCCCACGGCTAGGAATAGATTTCAAAGAAGAATTGGCTTCACAAGTGAGAGAAAAGCTTGCGTTGAGTCTCTCTCTCTCTCTCTCTCTCTCTCTCTCTCTTGATTCCACTGGATACGCAATTCAATGAATTGGGAGGATACATTTTTTCACTGAAAATCACTAAATATTTCAGTTTGGAAATTCTATTGAATCTTACTCTTAGACTTTCCTAGCTGACTGTTTTAGTTTATCTGCATTCAAAAAACATTGTTAGGGATCATGTGCTGTGTATTGAGATCACTCGGGTGTTTTAGGTGAATGTTTTCTGTTGAAGTGCTGATACATATATTTTTTTTGATATCGGTGGTGTATGGCCAGCTTTCGCCCACCTGGATGAATTACACAGACATACTTGCCACCTCCCAATATGAACAGTTAACTCTGTCCACCTAACCTTAGGACAAATATTAAGAAATCACTAGTATTTTTGATCTTGGATTTGAACCTGAAACCTTATTGTTCTCATCCCACGTCATTGACCACTAGGTAGCACTCTTTATGATGAAGATCTGATACATATATAAAGAACTACTAATATTTATGTTATATAGGAACCTTGCTCTTTCAAATGCTTTTTATCCTCTTTGCTTTCATATGCTCGTTTTTGGTTTAGAACCTGCCAGTATAATCAACTGACTGGAAACCATATCCAAGCTCCAAACTTCATTGTTTCTAGTTGAAAATAAACCTGGATAGAGTGGAATGGTTACAATGAATCCATGCGGACCATGACTGATTTGAGATTGAAGCATAGAGGCGGATCTAGAATTTATATTTGATTGGCTCAACCTTCAAGATTTTTAATAGTGAACTCATTGCACTTCTGAAATTACTGATTCAAATTCAATATTTGCTTAAAGGTTTAGTTTAAAAGATACTGTATATTTTAAAAATATACTAGGTTTGGCTGAACCGGCAGCACAAAGGCTGCATCTGCCACTATTGGCGCATAGTTCATTGCATAGGAAAACACAAAATTGCCTTTTAAATTAGTAGTTACTTTGAGGAAGTCGCATAATGCATCTACGGATATCTTTTCATAATGATAGTGCCTACTTGGAAACTTGTCTTGGTAGGAGAAACTATTTCAAGTCTTCCTTCTGATATTGACGTGCTCATGGAAAAAAAATTATAGATATTCTTTTGGTGGGTACATACTGATACTAAAATAGGGATCCTTAGTATGTGGTGGACCTGGTTTGGTTGAGTGCTTGGATTTTGATGTTATTGGAGTTGTCGTTGAGAAGTTGTTAGTATGTATCCAATAACCGTGGAATTCCTAATACCAATAAGATTGCACATTCTGGAGAAACTTTTCTACTTTATTAAAAACTTGAATTGCTGAAAAGCTTTTCACTTTGCTTTTCTTGAATACTTACAATTTTGTATAATGTGAAGTCTTGATTTTTTCTCCGCCTTACTTTGGTGATGATGGCTTGGTTTGGGAGGACTTACCAGTGATGGCTTTTTTCACCTTTGCAATTGAATGCTTGACTTTTGATCCAACTCCTGACAATATGTTCTGATGTTTCTTGTGAGGAACTTTTATATCAGCATCTCTTGAGATTTCTACCATCACTGGATCTTCAGAACTTGACGCTTCTCTTGTTTGTTGAATTCCTTCCTCTTCTTCATCGTTTTCTTTTCTTTCTTCAGCAAAGTTTTCCTCCATTTTTGATGTCTCTTTTGTTGATACATGCATAAGGTCAGAAAGTGCGGCCTTAGCTTGTGTCTCTCTTGATCTGGATTCCTCTGGTGCTTCTTTTGAATCACATTCCACTTCTTTCTCTTTTTCGTAATTTTCCTGATGCTGTTCTGTTTCCGCAGTTTTGCATTTTTCCTGCATGTACTGTAGACTTTTGGCCTCTGCATCCAGTTGCACATGTGGGGTAATGCTGTCTTTGGGTGTACCATTGACATCAGTGCTGTCTGTTGGAACAGTTTCCACCCTTTCCAATGTAAGTAGAGGATATGCTGCTAGCTCTTGTATCTGCTTAGTTACATTGCTTTCATTGCTCACCATGTTATCCATTGCTATCGCCTTTTCTGAAACCTTAACAGATTTCAATAATGTGAAATGTTCTGTTATTTCTTCCTGTTCCCTTGCTTTTAGCTCTTGTTCACATCCTACCTGGGCACTTGGAGCATTTTCAGTTTTTCCTTCTTCTTTCTGTGTTTCTTTTGTTTCATTGCATGTTATCATCTCTCCGGAACCTGCTGCTGTTTGTCGTTCTGATCGAAAAGGTTCCAAACTTCCTCTTTCAGGTTCACTTATTGTTGTTCCCTCCTCCTGTTGCACCTGTGTGCTGTTGTTGTTTGAGGAATTTTTGCTGCTGCTCTCTCTTAAATCTTCTTCTTGTTCCTCCTATGAGTTCATATTTTACCGTCAGAAATCTTGATTGAATTGTTGCATGAGTAAACAGGGGAGGCAGCGGGGAGTAAGGAAAGACTGGAACAAGGTAATTTGCTTGTATAATTGTATCTTTTAGTTTTTCTTAGTTTTGCTTTTTTCATTTTTGACATCTACAAACATTGGTTGGCTCCACTAGACTTTTCCTTAGCCAGCTGTGGCTCAGGGGGATTTCATCTTAGTGATCTTTTCTAGAGTAGTTTTATAAACTGTCATTATAATGTCTGTATATATTAACGTAATGTATATCCAGCAAACAATTTAATAATAAGATTCAAGTTTGTAATTTACATCAATACATTGTTTCCTCTTGTTAAATAATTTTCAGTTGGACCTGTATGTCATTAACCTATGTGCTGAATATTTCATGCAGTTTGAGTTGAATCATTTTCTATCAGCAACCTCCTTCCTAGACAGTAGGGGAGTAAAAAAGATCAAATCACGCAGATAAAATATTAAAATGCAATATAGGTGCGCAATTTAATCAAACCTCTTTAATTGGAGTCTCCATTTCCGTCATAACACATTCACCCTTTGATTTTGTGGCCTCTTCTGGGAGGTTTATCTCAGTACTTTGATGATCAACATTGTTGTTGTCATCAATATTAATTTTCCCCAGTTCTTCTAGCTTTTCAGATGTTTGTTCTCCAGCTGGTGAATCTTCATTCTGCTCTTCTGTATCCATGACTGCACTTGTGTTGAGTTTTATATGCTGCTTGTAATCATCCTTTTCAGCTCCTTTCGACATCTACAGAAAGAACAATTTTTCTGATATAGGTAACTTCCCCACATTTTAAAGTAAGATGTATGATAACTGCATCCAATTTCTAACCATTATGCTTTGGTTTTCCTCTCTCTTGTCAAAATTTTCATCTGTCTTCACTTCTGGATTTTCTCCCTCTTTTAACTTCTCTTGGTTGGTACTGAGGCTATTTTCTTCTTCAAGGCAATCCACACAAGAAACATCCTCTGTTTCTGATTTGTCAATGATCTGGTTGGTATCCAGAAATAACTGAAAGGGTGAGGAAATAGAGAAATTGCTGGAGGCTGCTAGACGATTGTATGATGTAAGAAAACACGATTCCAGTGGGTATGCTACTTCTAACTGTGATTCGTATTGAGATAATTTGTAAGTTCTATCCATGCTTCTTTAATGGTTGTGACGGAAAAGGGGGAAACATCAAAGTTCTGTTTCATTATTTTTTCTTTACCTTCTTTCCTGTTCTGTTATAATATAGTTCCAATTTAATAATTCAGAATTGTGATTTCTTGTAGCAGATTGCAAATCGGCATTTATGTTATTCTCTGCGATCTCACAGCAACATCTCCTCAATCCTCTCTTTGCAGAAGGAACAGAAACTGAAAATAATATATATTCCTCCAGAGATTTGTGACCTTAACTAACTTAGAGTTGTGGCTTAGTTGTTATCGTCATTGTTCTGAAAATATCATGCAGCAGGAGAACTAAATTTCTAGGCTCATAAGCATGCAATAGACTCATAGATTCTCAGTAGATGCTAATCAGTCAAATCATTGTAGTTCTTGTTCATTTACCTTTTTAGTATTGTTGTCCACCCTCATTTCTTCTGAAGAAAGTTCAATTACGTTCTCTGCTCCATGCTCGTCTTTAATCTCTTCTGTGGTTAGGTTGGCTTGCTGAAAGTTCTGCCGAATAAAAAAAGAGCAATCCAGTGATTTAGAAGAAAGAGAGAAAGCAAGCATTTTTATTTTACCGTGGGGTTAGATATATGAATTGGAAACAGGCTTGTGTGGTCACTTAACCTCGTGATTGGGGGTTTCTGAAACCTCTTTGCCTTCTTCAAAGTTATTTACCGCCATCTCTTCTTTGGCGGATGTTAGAAGCTCGTCTAGACTCGTTTCTTCTTTTTGTAGGACATTCCTATTTGTCCCATCACCAGCATTGATATCTTTAATTTCTTTTATCTGTTTGTAGTGATAGGTTTTGTTATGACTAGTTTAGGCACATGAAAGAATATCAAACTATTGATAGAAGGAAGCCACTTAATACCTCAGTTTCAACTTCTTTGCAAGGTCTAATGGTTTCTTCGACAAGCAGTTCTGCCTGTTTTCCAATCAAAGCTTCTTCTTTCTCTATTATATGTGTTTCATATTTATCAATTCTTTCGGTTGCAGCTTCAGTATCTTCCCTGTTTTGTTCTTTGGGTTCTTCTCCAACTGGTGGTTCTTTAGGTTTCTCTTCAATTTTTGGTTCTTCAAGTTTCTCTTCTACTGCTAGTTCTTCAAGTTTCTCTTCAACTGCTGGATCCTTGGGTTCTTCAATTCTTTCCTTAACTGCTGGTTCTTCAGGTTTCTCTCCGGCTGCTGGTTCTTCAAAATTTTCAACTGCCGATTCCTCAGGTTTTTCTTCAACTGAATGTTCTTCATGTTTTTCATCAACTGCTGGTTCTTCAACTGTAAATTCTTCATGTTTCTCCTTAACTGTTGGTTCCTCAGGATTTCGGTGAACTACTAGTTCTTCTGGTTTCTCTTCAGTTGCTGGTTCTTCAGGTTTCTTTTCAACTGCTAGTTCTTCATGTGTCTCTTTAACCACTGGTTCTTCAGGTGTTTCTTTCACCTCTTGTTCTTCGGGTTTCTCCTGAACCGCTGGTTCTTCGGGTTTTTCTTCAACTGCTAGTTCTTCAGGTTTTTCTCCAACTGCTGGTTTCTCAAGTTTTTCATCAACTGCTGGTTCTTTAGGCTTTTCTCTAGCTGCTGGTTCCTCAGGTTTCTCCTCAACTGTTGGTTCCTGAAGTTTTTCATCAAGTGATGGTTCTCCTAGTTTCTCTTGAACTGCTGATTCTTGAGGTTTCTCTTCAACCGCTGGTTGTTCAGGTGTTTCTTTCGCTGCAGGTTCTTCAAGTGTCCCTTGAATCACTGGTTTGTCAGATTTCGCCTCAACCACTGGTTCTTCAAGTCTCTCCTCAACTTTTGTTTCTTCGAGTTTCTCCCTAACAATTGGTTCTTCGGATTTCTCTTCAACTGTCAATTCCACTGCTGAATCTTCAGGCTTTTCCTCAACTTCAATGACATCATTGTTGGGTTTGCATGAAATTTCTTGAGGTTTCTCTTCAACCGGTTGTTCAGGTGTTTCTCTCACCACAGCTTCTTCAGGTGTCCCTTTAACTGCTGGTTCATCAGGTTTCTCCACAACCACTGGTTCTTTGAGTTTCTCCTCAATTTTTGGTTCTTCAGGTTTCTCCTTGATGGCTTGTTCCTCCGTTTTCTCTTCAACTGTCGATTCCTTGAGTTTCTCTTCGACTGCTGAATCGTCGGGTTTTTCCTCAACTTCAGCAGCATCATTGTCGATATTGCGTGAAATTTCACTGTCAGTCTTGTTGTTCAAGTCTACAATTGGCATATTCTACAAGAAGAATTTAAAGTTTCAGTTAGTCTTTCAATAGATAAAGATGTGAGTTCCTGATGGATAATTCTTTTGGTTGCCTCTCACATAGGATTGCTATAATGCTCAAATGTTCTGCATCAATGATCTTCAGGTTGTCAAAACTCTGGAAAAGGAAGTGAAGACTTATTTTGTTTCATATGGAGAACTTTAAATTTATAGTAATTACTAACTATATACTTCGAATACTTTCAAACTTGAATCTCAATATTTCTCCCAGAAAGACAAGGTGGCAAGAGAATTCATATGAATGCAATAAACTTAAGACCCTCTGTGAATGGTTGTCATAGTGAGAGACTTGATGCTAATTGGCTGATTCATTGTCAGGTTCTTGTTTCATTTACCTTTTCAGTAGAGCCTTCACACCTAATTTCTTCTGAAGAAACAACCATGATGTTCTCAATTCCACGCTTGTCTTTCAATAAAGCATCATCTCTGATTAAATTAGCTTGTTGAAAGTTCTGCAGAATTGAAAAAGAGCAATTTGGGGACTTTAGTAGAAAGAGAGAAAGCATTTTTTATCTTATCTCTGGGAGTTACATATATGAGTTACGAACAGGCTTTATGGTCACTTAACCTCTTGACTGGGAATCTCTGAAACCAGTTGGCCTTCAGAGTTCTTAGCAGCCATTTTTTCTTTGACGGACGTCACAATTTTGTCCAGAGACTTTTTTTCTTTCTCCGGAACATTTTTATTTGTTCCATCCCCAGCATTGATATCTTTAAGTTTGTTTATCTGTTTGAAGTTATAGTTTTTGCTTTCACTAGTCTATGGACAGGAAAGATCAAAATATTAATAGAAGCCAGATCATTTAATACCTCTGTTTCAACCTCTTCACAAGATCTCATTTTTTCTTCAACAACAAATACTGCCTGGTTGTGAATGGAATCTTCTTGCTTCTGTGCTATACATGTTTCCGTTTCATCAGTTTGTTTTGATACTTCTGGTCCTTCTGGATGCTTGTTCACCTGCATAATCAAGTAGCTCATCAAGGTTAGAACAATAAAAGGACGAAGAACAACTAAATTATTTATTTAACCAAGTCTGCTCTATCCTTTTCTATTAGCAATATCACTTGCCTCATTTTCTGTTCCTTTACTTGAATCTGCATATACCACAAATTTTGTGCTTCCCGAAGTTTCTTGCCTGGTTAGATCCTCTTGACTATTAACACGTGCAACTTCACCTTCAGCACACATGTCCTTATTGAAGAAAATATCCCCTGTTGAAGTATTTTCATTGTCATCACCTGCAATATGTCGGTAATAGATGTTAATACCACATCTAGTCATTATTGAAGTGACCAGAAAGTGCATCTCTTGGAACACCTAAAAAGGTTCTTGTTACATCCATTTTGGGATTTTACGACTTAATGAATGCTGCAAGCATTGATATCTTTAAAAAACTTGTGATGGGATTTCTTTATTATGTCAATGTTCTAATAAATTAATACATTCACGTATGTAATGACAAATGATCATTTTGAGGTTTCTCTAAACCAGAAAGGCATCTTGTCTCTGGTGCTCGTCTCCATTTCAGCTTCATTTTGGAGATTGGTTTCATTTGTGTAATTGTTTTCTCCAATTTTTGCGAGTAATAATATGGTCTAATCACTTGGATCTGTTCTCTAAAGCGTGTCACAGTTTTCTTTGCAAATAAATTCAATTGGATAGGGAAAGCATGTCTGGGAACTAGTATTACTCACTTTGTGGTGTGAACTTCTGTTCTTCAGTGAAAGAAGACTCATCCGTCTTCTTTATGTTGTCTTTGTCTCTTTCCATTGCATCACCAACTTTTGATATTTCTCGAGAATCTAACTGATGGACATTTTTAGGTTCATCGATACTAATTGGTTCTCCCGATATTGGATCCATTGCAGTCCCTTGAGCAAGTGGGTGGTCTAGAATAGTTTTTGGAAGAGTGCTGCTTGCTTCATTTGCATTCTGGTTATGCTTTGCCTCTTTTATGGAAGCTTCTGTAACTTCCCTGCTTTGTTCTTCAGGCTTTCCTTTAACCGATGGTTCTTCAAGGATCGCTTCAACTGCTAGTTCTCCAGCTTTTTCTTCAACTATCGGTTCCTCAGGTTTTTCTTCAACCTGTGGTTCCTCAGGTTTTTGTTCGACTGCTGGTTCCTCAAGTTTATCTTCAACTGCTAGTTCCTCAAGTTTTCCTTCACTTACAATTTCTTCAGGTTTTTCTTCAACTGCTGATTCTTCAACTGCTGGTTCTTCAGGTTTGTCCTCAAGTACTAGTTCTTCATTCCCAACTGCTAGTTCTTCATTCTCAACTGCTGGATTGTCAACGTCTGTTTTGATATCACATGGAACTTCACTGCCAGTCTTCTCGTTTGAGTCCGCAGCATGCTTATTCTGCTAGAAGAATTTAAAATTTCACTTAATTTTTCAATATAAGCAGATGTGAATTCATTGCACATACAAAACTATTAGGATGGACAAACTTTGTGACAATGCTTGATTGCCACCTTTTCGAGGAAAGTTACCTCTTCAACTGCTGGTTTCTCAAGTTTCTCTTCAACTACTACTTCTTCAGGTTTCTCTTCAGCTTCTAGTTTGTCAGGTGTTTCTTCCGGTACTGGTGCTTCAATTGTTTCTTCAGGCTTCTCTTTGACCACTGATTTTTCAGGTGTCTCCTCAACCACTAGTTCTTCGGGTTTCTCCGATAGAACTGGTTCTTCAGGTTTCTCTTTAAGTGCTGGTTCCTCATATTTTTTTTCAATTACTAGTTCTTCATGTTGTTCCTCAACAGTTGGATAGTCGGAAACATCATCATTGGTGTTGCTGAGAGTTTCACTGTTGATCTTGTCTTTTGAGTCTACAACTGGCATATTCTGCAAGAATAAAAAATTTCACTAAGACTTTTAATAGATAATTAGATGTAAATTCCTTGCACATATAGAGCTAATAGGATGGTAAACTCCGCGATAGAGCTTGATTACCTTTTCCAAAAGAGTTTCCATTTTAGATTTCTCCTTTTCAACTGCTTGTATATTATTTTTCTGTTCAATAGCTAGTTCTTTCGGTGTCTCATCAACTGCTGGTTCGTTAGGTTTCTCTTCAACTGCTAGTTCTTCTGGTGTTTCCGCTCTTGCTTGCTCTTCAAGTGTTTCTTTAATCACCAGCTTTTGAGGTTTCTCCTTTATTTCTGGTTCTTCAGGTTTATCCTCAACAATTGGTTCTTCGAGTTTTGCCTCGACCATTGGTTCTTCAGGTTTTTCCTCAACTGCTGGTTCTTCAGGTTTTTTCTCAACTGCTGGATGGTCAGCAACATCATTGTTGGTATTGCATGGAGTTTCAGTGTCAGTCTTCCCCTTCGAATCTATAACTGACATATTCTGCCAGAAAAATTTAAAAGTTTTACTTGGTCTTCCAATAGATTAACAGATGTGAATCGTTGCGTATACATAACTAATAGTACAGTTAAAACTTGTGATTGGCTAATAGTACAGTTAAAACTTGTGATTGTACTTGATCCTTACCTCTTCCAACAAAGTTACCTTTTCAGGTTTCTCTTCGACCGCTAGTTTTTCAAGGTTCTTTTCAACTGCTAGATCTTTAGGTGTTTCTTCAACTGCTGGTTCTTCAGGTTTCTCTTCAAATGGTAGTTGTTCAGGTGTTTCTTTCCATTCTGGTCCTGCGGGTGTTTCTTTAACTACCAGTTCTTCAGATTTCTCTTCAACTGTTGGTTCTTCAAGTTTCTCCTCAAAAACTGGTTCTTCAAGGTTTTTTTCCACAGCTGGCTCTTCAGGTTTCTCTTTCAGTGCTGGTTCAATAGGTTTTTCCCCAACCGCTGGTTCTTCAGGTTTCTCTTCAGTCACTTGTTTTTCATGCTTTTCTTCAACTACTGGTTCTTCAGCTTTATGTTCAACTGTTGGATAGTCAGCAACAGCATTGTTGGAACTGCCTGGAATTTCATTTTCAATCTTGTCCTTTGAGTCTATTATTGGCATATACTGCAAGAGAAGTTTAAAGTTGATTTAATCTTTCAATAGATTGGTATATGTGAGTTCGTTGCACTTATAAAGTCTTTAGAATGGATAAACTTTGTGAAACTACTTAATCCTCACCTTCTCTAGGAGAGATTCCGTTTTTGGTTTCTCCTCTTCAATTGCTGGTTTGTCATGTTTCTCTTCAATAACTAGCTCTTCAGAGGTCTCTTCAACCGTTGGTTCTTCAGGTTTCTCTTCAGGTGCTAGGTCTTCAGGTGTTTCTTTACCTGTTGGTTCTTCAATTTTCTCTTCAAGAGTTGGTTCTTGAGGTTTCTCCTCAACTGGTTCTTCAGATTTCTCCTCAACTGGATCTTCAGATTTCTCCTCAACAGTTGGTTCTTCAGGTTTCTCCTTCACTGCCGATACATCAGGTTTCTCTTCAATAACTGGCTCTTCAGGTTTTTTTTTAATTGCCGATTCTTCAGGATTTTCCTCAATGTTTGGGAAGTGAGCAACATCATTATTGGTATCGCATGGAATGTCACTACCAGTTTTGTTGTTTGAGTCTACAACTAATATAGTCTGCAAAAGAATTTAATGTTTCACTTAGTCTTTCAATAAAGAAGCAAATGTGAATCACTGCACATACACAACTACCAGGATGGATAAATCTTGTGACAGTGCTTGAGCCTCACCTTTTCCAAAAGAGTTACCTTTTCGGGTTTCTCCTCTTCAATTGCTGGTTTCTCTTCAAATGATAGTTTATTAGGTGCTTCTTTCCATGTTGTTTCTTCAGATGCTTCTTCAGTTACTGGTTTTTCAGGTTTCTCCTCAATTATTGGTTCTTCGATTGTCTCCTCAACTGATGGTTCTTCAAGCTTCTCTCCAATTGTTGATTTTTCAGGTTTTTCTTCAATGGTCAGTTGTTCAGATTTTTCCTCAACCGCTGGTTCTTCTGGCTTCTCCAGAACCGCTGATTGTTCAGATTTCTCTTCAACTGCTGGTTCTTCATGTTTTTTTTCAACTACTGGTTCTTCAGTTTTTTCGTCAACTGATGCATAGTCAGCAATATCATTGCTGGTATTGCATGGGATTGCATTGACTGTCTTGTCCTTTGAGTTTACAATTATCAAATTTTGCAAGAAAATTTAAAGTTTCATTTAGTATTTCAATAGATAAACCAATGTAAATTTGTTGCACATATAAAGCTAATATGATGAACAAACTTTGTGACAGTGTTTAATCCTCACCTTAACCTGAAGAGCTTCCTTTTCAGGTTCCTCCTCTTCAATTGCTGCTTTTTCATCTTTCTCTTCAACAACTAGTTCTTCAGGTGTCTCTTCAACCGTTGGTTCTTCAGGTTTCTCTTTTAGTGCTAGTTTTTCAGGTGTTTCCTCCTCTGCTAGCTCTTTACGCGTTTCTTTAGCTGTCGGTTCTTCAGGTGTCTCTTCAGCCACTGGTTCTTCAGGTTTCTCTTCAGCCGCCGGTTCTTGAGGTGTCTGCTCAATTGATACTTCAGATTTTTCCTCAATTGACAAATTCTGCAAGAAAATTTATAGTTTTAATTTGTCGTTCAATGGATAAACATGTAAGTTCCGTTGCACATATAATGCTAATAATGATGAATAAACTTTGTGACAATGTTTAATCCCGACCTTCTCTAGAAGAGCGTCTGTTTCAGGTTTCTCCTCTTCAACAAGAAGTTCCTCAGGTGTCACTTCAACCGTTGGTTCTTCAGGTTTCTCTTCAAGTGCTTCCTCCCTTGCTAGCGCTTCAGGAGTTTCTTTAGTTGCTGACTCTTGATGTTTCTCTTCAGCCACAGGTTCTTGAGGTTTCTGCTCAACTGGTACTTCAGATTTCTCCTTAATTGGTAGTTTTTCAGGTTTCTCCTTAACTGCTGGTACATCAGGTTTCTCTTCAATAACTGGCTCTTCAGGGTTTTTCTCAACTGTCGATTCTTCAGGATTTTCCTCAATGTTTGGAAAGTGAGCAACATCATTATTGGTATTGCATGGAATTTCACTGCCAGTTTTGTCGTTCGAATCTACAACTAGCATATTCTGGAAAAGAATTTAATGTTTAACTTAGTCTTTCAATAAAGAAGCAGATGTGAATCACTGCACATACATAACTAGCAGGATGGATAAACTTTGTGACAGTGCTTGAGCCTAACCTTTTCCAAAAGAGTTAACTTTTCAGGCTTCTCCTCTTCAATTGCTGGTTTCTCTTCAAATGATAGTTCATTAGGTGTTTCTTCTCGTGTTGGTTCTTCCGGTGCTTCTTCAGTTACTGTTTTTTCATGTTTCTCCTTAATTATTGGTTCTTCAATTGTCTCCTCAACTGATGGTTCTTCAAGGTTCTCTCCCATTGTTAATTTTTCAGGTTTCTCTTCAATGATTGGTTGTTCAGATTTTTCCTCAACCACTGGTTCTTCTTGTTTCTCCAAAACAGCTGATTCTTCAGATTTCTTTTCAATTGCTGATTCTTCACCTTTGTTTCCAACCACTGATTCTTCAGTTTTTTCCTCAACAGATGCATAGTCAGCAATATCATTGTTGGTATTGCATAGGATTGCATTGTCTGTCTTATCCTTTGAGTTTACAATTGTCAAATTTTGCAAGAAAATTTAAAGTTTCATTAATTATTTCAATAGATAAACAGATGTAAATTCATTGCACATATAAAGCTAATATGATGAACATACTTTGTGACAGTGTTTAATCCTCACCTTATCCTGAAGAGCTTCCGTTTCAGGTTCCTCCTCTTCAATTGTTGTTTTTTCATATTTTCCTTCAACAACTAGTTCTTCAGGTGTCTCTTCAACCATTGGTTCTTCAGGTTTCTCTTCAAGTGCTAGTTCTTCAGGTGTTTCCTCCTCTACTAGCTCTTTACAAGTTTCTTTAGCTGCCGGTTCTTCAGATGTCTCTTTAGCCGCCGGTTCTTCAGGTTTCTCTTCAGCTATCGGTTCTTGAGGTTTTCGCTCAATTGATACTTCAGATTTTTCCTCAATTGACAAATTCTGCACAAAAAATTTATAGTTTTAATTAGTTTCTCAATAGATAACCATGTAAGTTCGTTGCACATATAAAGCTAATATGATGAGTAAACTTTGTGACAATTTTTTATCCTGACCTTCTCTAGAAGGGCTTCCGTTTCAGGTTTCTCCTCTTCAACAAGAAGTTCCACGGGTGTCTCTTCAACAGTTGGTTCTTCGGGTTTCTCTTCAAGTGCTAGTTCTTCAGGTGTTTCCTTCCTTGCTAGCCCTTCAGGAGTTTCTTTAGCTGCCGACTCTTGAGGTTTCTCTTCAGCCACAGGTTCTTGAGGTTTCTGCTCAACTGATACTTCAGATTTCTCCTCAATTGGTAGTTCTTCAGGTTTCTCCTGAACCGCTGATACATTAGGTTTCTCTTCAATAACCGTCTCTTCAGGGTTTTTTTCTATTGCCAATTCTTCAGGATTTTCCTCAATGTTTGTCAAGTGAGCAACATCATTATTGGTATTGCATGGAATTTCACTGCCAGTTTTGTCGTTCGAGTCTACAACTAGCATATTCTGCAAAACAATTTAATGTTTCACTTAGTCTTTCAATAAAGAAGCAGATGTGAATCACTGCACACACATAACTAGTAGGATGGATAAACTTTGTGACAGTGCTTGAGCCTAACCTTTTCCACAAGAGTTACCTTTTCAGGCTTCTCCTCTTCAATTGYTGGTTTCTCTTCAAMTGATAGTTCATTRGGTGTTTCTTCCTGTGTTGTTTCTTCAGGTGCTTCTTCAGTTACTGGTTTTTCAGGTTTYTCCTCAATTATTGGTTCTTCAATTGTCTCCTCAACTGATGGTTCTTCAAGCTTCTCTCCCATTGTTGATTTTTCAGGTTTCTCTTCAATTGTCGGTTGCTCAGATTTTTCCTCAACCGCTGGTTCTTCTCGCTTCTCTATAACCGCAGATTCTTCAGATTTCTCTTCAATTGCTGGTTCTGCATGTGTTTTTTCATCTACTGGTTCTTCAGTTGTTTCCTTAACCGATGCATAGTCAGCAATATCACTGTTGGTATTGCATGGGATTGCATTGTCTGTCTTGTCCTTTGAGTTTGCAATTATCAAATTTTGCAAGAAAATTCGAAGTTTCATTTAGTACTTCAATAGATAAACAGATGTAAATTCATTGCACATATAAAGTTAATATGATGGACAAACTTTCTGACAGTGTTTAATCCTCACCTTATCCTGAAGAGCTTCTGTTTCAGGTTCCTCTTCTTCAATTGCTGTTTTTTCATCTTTCTCTACAACAACTAGTTCTTCAGCTGTCTCTTCAACCGTTGGTTCTTCAGGTTTCTCTTTTAGTGCTAGTTCTTCAGGTGTTTCCTCCTGTGCTAGCTCTTTAGGAGTTTCTTTAGCTGTCGGTTCTTTAGGTATCTCTTCAGCTGCTGGTTCTTCAGGTATCTCTTCATCTGCCGGTTCTTCAGGTTTCTCTTCAGCTGCCGGTTCTTGAGGTTTCTGCTCAATTGATACTTCAGATTTTTCCTTAATTGACAAATTCTGCAAAAAAAGTTTATAGTTTTAATTAGTTAAATAGATAAACTTGTAAATTCGTTGCACTTATAAAGCTAATATAATGAGTAAACTTTGTGACAATTTTTAATCCTGACCTTCTCTAGTAGGGCTTCCTCTTCGAGTTTCTCCTCTTCAACAAGAAGTTCCTCAGGTGTCTCTTCAACCGTTGGTTCTTCGGGTTTCTCTTCAAGTGCTTGTTCTTCAGGTGTTTCCTTCCTTGCTAGCCCTTCAGGAGTTTCTTTAGCTGCCGACTCTTGAGGTTTCTCTTCAGCCATAGGTTCTTGAGGTTTCTGCTCAACTGGTACTTCAGATTTCTCCTCAATTGGTAGTTCTTCAGGTTTCTCCTTAACCGCCGGTACATCAGGTTTCTCTTCAATAACTGGCTCTTCAGGGTTTTTCTCTACTGCCGATTCTTCAAGGTTCTCCTCAATGTTTGTCAAGTGAGCAACATCATTGTCGGTATTGCATGGAATTTCACTGCCGCTTTTGTCGTTCGAGTCTACAACTAGCATATTCTGCAAAACAATTTATTGTTTCACTTAGTCTTTCAATAAAGAAGCAGATGTGAATCACTGCACACACATAACTAGTAGGATGGATAAACTTTGTGACAGTGCTTGAGCCTAACCTTTTCCACAAGAGTTACCTTTTCAGGCTTCTCCTCTTCAATTGYTGGTTTCTCTTCAAMTGATAGTTCATTRGGTGTTTCTTCCTGTGTTGTTTCTTCAGGTGCTTCTTCAGTTACTGGTTTTTCAGGTTTYTCCTCAATTATTGGTTCTTCAATTGTCTCCTCAACTGATGGTTCTTCAAGCTTCTCTCCCATTGTTGATTTTTCAGGTTTCTCTTCAATTGTCGGTTGCTCAGATTTTTCCTCAACCGCTGGTTCTTCTGGCTTCTCCAAAACCGCTGATTGTTCAGATTTCTCTTCAACTGTTGGTTCTTCATGTATTTTTTCTACTACTGGTTCTTCAGTTTTTTCCTCAACCGCTGCATAGTCAGCAATATCACTGTTGGTATTGCATGGGATTGCATTGTCTGTCTTGTCCTTTGAGTTTGGAATTATCAAATTTTGCAAGAAAATTCGAAGTTTCATTTAGTACTTCAAAATATAAACAGATGTAAATTCGTTGCACATATAAAGCTAATATGATGGACAAACTTTGTGATGGTGTTTAATCCTCACCTTATCCTGAAGAGCTTCTGTTTCAGGTTCCTCCTCTTCAATTGCTGGTTTTTCATCTTTCTCTTCAACGACTAGTTCTTCAGCTGTTTCTTCAACAGTTGGCTCTTCAAGTTTCTCTTTTAGTGCTAGTTCTTCAGATGTTTCCTCCCCTGCTAGCTCTTTAGGAGTTTCTTTAGCTGCCGATTCTTCAGGTGTCTCTTCAGCTGCAGGTTCATCAGGTGTCTCTTCATCTGCCGGTTCTTCAGGTTTCTCTTCAGCTGCCGGTTCTTGAGGTTTCTGCTCAATTGATACTTCAGATCTTTCCTCAATTGACAAATTCTGCAAGAAAATTTATAGTTTTAATTAGTCTTTCAATAGATAAACATGTAAATTCGTTGCACATATAAAGCTAATATGATGAATAATCTGTGACAATGTTTAATCCTGACCTTCTCTAGAAGGGGTTTTATTTCAAGTTTCTCCTCTTCAACAAGAAGTTCCTCAGGTTTCTCTTCAACTGTTGGTTCTTCAGGTTTCTCTTCAAGTGCTAGTTCTTCAGGTGTTTCCTTCTTTGATAGCCCTTCAGGAGTTTCTTTAACTGCCGACTCTTGAGGTTTCTCTTCAGCCACAGGTTCTTGAGGTTTCTGCTCAACTGATACTTCAGATTTCTCCGTAACCGCTGGTACATCAGGTTTCTCTTCAATAACTGGCTCTTCAGGGTGTTTTTCAACTGCCGATTCTTCAGGATTTTCCTCAATTTTTGGGAAGTGGGCAACATCATTATTGGTATTGCATGGAATTTCACTGCCAATTTTGTCGTTTGAGTCTACAACTAGCATATTCTGCAAAACAATTTAATGTTTCACTTAGTCTTTCAATAAAGAAGCAGATGTGAATCACTGCAAATACATAACTAGTAGGATGGATAAACTTTGTGACAGTGCTTGAGCCTAACCTTTTCTGAAAGAGTTACCTTTTCAGGCATCTCCTCTTTAATTGCTGGTTTCTCTTCAAATGATAGTTCATTAGGTGTTTCTTCCCGTGTTGGTTCTTCAGGTGCTTCTTCAGTTACTGGTTTGTCAGGTTCCTCCTCAATTATTGATTCTTCAATTGTCTCCTCAACTGATGGTTCTTCAAGCTTCTCTCCCATTGTTGATTTTTCAGGTTTCTCTTCAATTGTTGATTGTTCAGATTTTTCCTCAACCGCTAGTTCTTCTCGCTTCTCCAGAACCGCTGATTCTGCAGATTTCTCTTCAATTGCTGGTTCTTCATGTGTTTTTTCTACTACTGGTTCTTCAGGCTTTTCCTCAACTGATGCATAGTCAGCAATATCACTGATGATATTGCATGGGATTGCATTGTCTGTCTTGTCCTTTGAGTTCACAATTATCAAATTTTGCAAGAAAATTCGAAGTTTCATTTAGTACTTAAATAGATAAACAGATGTAAATTCGTTGCACATATAAAGCTAATATGATGGACAAATTTTGTGACAGCATTTAATCCTAACCTTATCCTGAAGAGCTTCTGTTTTAGGTTCCTCCTCTTCAATTGCTGGTTTTTCATCTTTCTCTTCAACAGCTAGTTCTTCAGCTGTCTCTTCAACCGTTGGCTCTTCAGGTTTCTCTTTTAGTGCTAGTTCTTCAGGTGTTTCCTCCTCTGCTAGCTCTTTAGGAGTTTCTTTAGTTGCCGGTTCTTCAGGTGTCTCTTCATCTGCCGTTTCTTGAAGTTTCTGCTCAATTGATACTTCAGATTTTTCCTCAATTGACAAATTCTGCAAGAAAATTTATAGTTTTAGTTAGTCTTTCAATAGATAAACATGTAAATTCGTTGCACATATAAAGCTAATATGATGAATAAACTTTGTGACAATGTTTTATCCCGACCTTCTCTAGAAGGGATTCTGTTTCAGGTTTCTCCTCTTCAACAAGAAGTTCCTCAGGTGTCACTTCAACCGTTGGTTCTTCAGGTTTCTCTTCAAGTGCTGGTTCTTCAGGTGCTTCCTCCCTTGCTAGCTCTTCAAGAGTTTCTTTAGTTGCCGACTCTTGATGTTTCTCTTCAGCCACAGGTTCTTGAGGTTTCTGCTCAACTGGTACTTCAGATTTCTCCTCAATTGGTAGTTTTTCAGGTTTCTCCTTAATCGCTGGTACATCAGGTTTCTCTTCAATAACTGGCTCTTCAGGGTTTTTCTCAACTGCCGATTCTTCAGGATTTTCCTCAATGTTTGGAAAGTGAGCAACATCATTATTGGTACTGCATGGAATTTCACTGCCAGTTTTGTCGTTCGAGTCTACAACTAGCATATTCTGCAAAAAAAAATTGATGTTTCACTTAGTCTTTCAATAAAGAAGCAGATGTGAATCAACATGCATACATAACTAGTAGGGTAGATTAATGTTGTGACAGTGCTTGAGCCTCACCTTTTCTGAAAGAGTTACCTTTTCAGGTTTCTCCTCTTCAATTGCTGGTTTCTCTTCAAATGATAGTTCATTAGGTGTTTCTTCCTGTATTGGTTCTTCAGGTGCTTCTTCAGTTACTGGTTTGTCAGGTTTCTCCTCAATTATTGGTTCTTCAATTGTCTCCTCAACTGATGGTTCTTCAAGCTTCTCCTCCATTGTTGATTTTTCAGGTTTCTCTTCAATTGTAGATTGTTCAGATTTTTCCTCAACCGCTGGTTCTTCTCGCTTCTCCAAAACCGCTGATTCTTCAGATTTCTCTTCAATCGCTGGTTCTTCATGTCTTTTTTCAACTACTGGTTCTTCAGTTTTTTCCTCAACCGATGCATAGTCAGCAATATCATTGTTGGTATTGCATGGGATTGCATTGTCCATCTTGTCCTTTGAGTTCACAATTGTAAAATTTTGCAAGAAAATTTAAAGTTTCATTTAGTATTTCAATAGATAAACAGATGTAAATTTGTTTCACATATAAAGCTAATATGATGGATAAACTTTGTGACAATGTTTAATCCTCACCTTATCCTGAAGAGCTTCTGTTTCAGGTTCCTCCTCTTCAATTGCTGGTTTTTCATCTTTCCCTTCAACAACTAGTTCTTCCGGTGTCTCTTCAAGTGATAGTTCTTCAGGTGTTCCCTCCCCTGTTAGCTCTTCAGGTGTTTCTTTAGCTGCCAGTTCTTCATGTTTCTCTTCAACATCCTTATTGGTACTGCATGGAATTTCACTGCCAGTTTTGTAGGTCGAATCTACAATTAGCATGTTCTGCAAAAAAGAATTTAATGTTTTACTTAGTATTTCCATGAAGAAGCAAATGTGAGTCATTATACATACATAAATAACAAGATGGATAAACTTTGTGATAGTGCTTGACCCTCGCCTTTTCCAAAAGAGTTACCTTTTCAGGTTTGTCATCTTCAACTGCTAGTTCTAAATGTAAATTTGTTGTACATATAAAGCTAATATGATGGATAAACTTTGTGACAGTGTTTAATCCTCACCTTCTCCTGAAGATTTCCCGTTTCAGGTTCCCCCTTGTCAATTGCTGTTTTTTCATCTTTCTCTTCAACAACTAGCATAGTCTGCAAAAGGAGTAAATGTCTCTCTTAGTCTTTCAATAAAGAAGCAGATGTGAATCATTGCACATACATAATTAATAGGATGGATAAACTTTGTGATAATGCTTGACCCTCACCTTTTCCAAAAGAGTTACATTTTCAGGTTTCTCCTCTTCAACTGATGGTTCCTCTTCAAATGATAGTTCAGTAGGTGTTTCTTCCCCTGTTGGTTCTTCAGGTGCTTCTTCAGTTACTGTTTTTTCAGGTTTCTCCTCAATTGTTGGCTCTTCGATTGTCTCCTCAACTGATGGTTCTTCAAGCTTCTCTCCCACTGTTTGTTTTTCAGGTGTCTCTTCAATTGTCTGTTGTTCCGGTTTTTCCTCATTCACTGGTTCTTCTGATTTCTCCAAAACAGCTGATTCTTCATATTTCTCTTCAATTGCTAGTTCTTCATGTTTCTTTTCAACTACTGGTTCTTCAGGTTTTTCCTTAATTGAGACATAGTCAACAATATCATTGTTGGTATTGCAAAAAATTGCATTGTCCGTCTTTTCCCTTGAGTCTACAATTGGCAAATTCTGCAAGAAATATAAAGTTTTACTTAGTCTTTCAATAGATAAACAGATGTAAATTCATTGCACATATAAAGCTAATATGATGGATAAACCTTGTGACGGTGTTTAATCCTCACCTTATCCTGAAGGGCTTCCATTTCAGCTTCCTCCTCTTCAATTGTTGGTTTTTCATCTTTCTCTTCAACAGCTAGTTCTTCAGGTGTCTCTTCAATAGTTGGTTCTTCAGGTGTTTCCTCCCTTGCTAGCTCTTCAAGTTTCTCTTCAGCCACTGGTTCTTGAGGTTTCTCCTCAATTGTTGGTTCTTTAGGTTTCTCTTCAATAACTGGTTCTTTAGTTTTCTTTTCAACTGCCGATTCTTCAGGATTTTCCTCAATGTCTGGAAAGTGAGCAACATCATTATTGTTATTCCATGGAATTTCACTACCAGTTTTGTCATTTGAGTCCACAACCAGCATTTTCTGCAAGAAGAATTTAAAGTTTCACTTAGTCTTTCAAAAGATAAGCAGACATGAATTGTTGCACATACATAACTAATAGGATGATTAAACTTTGTGACAATGCCTGGCCCTCACCTTTTCCAAAAGAGTTATCTTTTCGGGTTTCTTCTCTTCAACTGCGGGTTCATCAGGTTTCTCTTCAAATGCTAGTTCATTTGGTATTTCTTCCTGTGTTGGTTCTTCAGGTGCTTCTTCAGTTGCTGGTTTTTCAGGTTTCTCTTCAACTGTTGGTTCTTTGAGTGTCTCCTCAATTAATGGTTCTACAAGTTTCTCTCCTGCTGCTGGTTTTTCAGATTTCTCTTCAACTGTTGGTTGTTCAGGTTTTTTCTCAGTTGCTGGTTTCTCAGGCTTCTCCGAAACCGCTGAATCTTCAGATTTCTCTTCAATTGCTGGTTCTTGATGTTTTGTTTCAACTACTGGTTCTTCAGTTTTTTCCTCAACTAATGCATAGTCAGCAATATCATTGTTGGTATTGCATGGAATTGCATTGTCTGTCTTTTCCTTTGAGTCTACAATTGGTGAATTCTGCAAGAAAATTTAAAGTTTCATTTAATCTTTCAATAGATAAACAGATGTAAATTCGTTGCACATATAAAGTTAATATGATGGATAAACTTTGTGACAGTGTTTAATCCTCACCTTCTCCTGAAGTGTTTCCGTTTCAGGTTCCTCCTCTGCAATTGCTGTTTTTTCATCTCTCTCTTCAACAACTAGTTCTTCAGGTGTCTCTTCTACTGTTGGTTCTTCAGGTTTCTCTTCAGCCGCTGTTTTTTGAGGTTTCTCTGCAAATAGCTTTTCAGATTTTTTCTCACTTGTTGGTTCTTCAGGTTTTGCTTCAACTGCTGGTTCTTCAGGGTTTTCCTCATCTTCTGGAAACTGAGCAGCATCGTTGCTGGTATTGCATGAAAGTTCATTGGCAGTTTTGTTGTTCAAGTCTATAACTAGCATTTTCTGCAAGAAGAATTTATACTTTCACTTAGTCGTTCAGTTGATAAGTAAATGTGAACGTTGCACATACATAACTAATACGATGGATAAACTTTGTGCTAGTACTCACCTTTTCCAAGTGAGTTACCTTTTCAGGTTTCTCCTCTTTAATTTCTGGTTTTTCACGTTTCTCTTCAACTGCTAGTTGTTCAGTTGTTTCTTCAACTGTTAGTTCTTCAGGTTTTTCTTCAAATTCTAATTCTTCCGGTGTTTTTTCTCGTGTTGGTTCTTTTGATGTTTCTTCAACTGCTAGTTCTTCAGATTTCTCTTCAACCGCTGGTTTTTCTAATCTCTCCTGAACCTCTGGTTCTTCAAGTTTCTTTTTCACAGCCGGTTCTTCAGGTTTTTCCTCAACTGCTGATTCTTCATGTTTCTCTTCAATCGTTTGTTCTTCATGTTTTTCTTCAACTGGTAGCTCTTTGGGTTTTTCCTCTACTGCTGGATGGTCAGCAACATCTCGGTTTCTGTTCTTGATTGAGTTGTCCCCATGTTTCCTGCTCATATCTGATTCTGCATCATCTAACTTGGTTTCTTCTTCAACATTAACAAATGGGTTAACAAGCACATCCCTAACACCCTCTCCATCTCCTGTCTCTTTTTTCTCATCCTCTCCTGTTTGAAATGATTTTGAGGAGATGAAAATATTTCTATTACCATCATAGGCATTCTCATCTTTGACTGCTTTCTCATCCTTCGTGTCACCAGGTGATTTGATTGTTTCAGCGTCCATCCCTTCTGTTCTATATTTTGCAGAGCTAACATCTTCTCGGATGGTCAAGGGGATAGATGTGTTCTTCTCAACATTGTTCATTTCACATGATGTTTCACTCTCTTCAGTTGGACTCTTTGTTCCGTCAGAGACGGTGCCAGTGATGCAACTTAAGATATTCTGTCTCTCTGTGTTTTCATGCTCCTTATCATTAGATGAGATGGTTGCTTCAGGATCCATATCTTGACTATCTAAAATGGATGACATAGTTTCTTCTTCTTTTCTTTCAGAGATTGTTTCACATGAATCTCTTCCCTTGTCGGTTGCAGGTAAATGCTTTGTGCTGTCATCTTCATGACAAACTTCTTTTTCTGTTGTATCCTCTCGTAAATGTCCTATGGAACTCTCGTTGGATTGTTCTTGTGCCATGCGTCCATCATCCTTGTCCGAGCTAGTTGCTGAATCTTTGGCATTTTCTGGGTATCCATTTGAAGAAATATTTTCATTTTGGCTGATTTCTACTCTTTTGTCTTCTGTTTTCTCCCCCGGGTGGAATGAACTTCCAGACATCTGTTCATCTGGCTTATTTGGTGTATCGACTGATATATGGACTTCCATTGAACTGCCATTTTCTTCGACAGCCTTGGAAACTAAGGGTGATGCATAAAAAATTTCACCCTCAGTGGTTCCATAATTACCTTCAACCAGATCCTTGACATTTTCAACCTCCGAAGTTCTTTCAAATTCAGATAGTGAATGGCCCTTCTTGTCTTTATCCATCTTTAGTTTGTCTGATATTGCATACGCTTCCCCAAGCAAATTTTCTTCTTTTTTCTGCATAAAGAATGATTTTGTTATGTTGTAACAGAATTAAGAAGAAATATGTTTGAGTTATCTAACATTGGCAGAGCAGCACTGAAGTTAGAACATGAAATTTGTCAGACTAACCCTGTCCTATTGAAACTGTGAGATACTGTTAATTGCATGTACAAGTGATTTGTTACTGGCTTCTTAAGAAAGATAAATTTTGAGTTTTCAGTCAGGTAAATACAGATTAGTCTGTCAGTTGGGGGCTTAATTCTTTATACTTCTGAGAATACAACAACATACCACATAGTTAGTGTAATCCCACAAGTGTCTGGGAGGGTAATGTAGAGAATATACACATTAATTACCAGTAGCATGTTTCTAGATTAGCTTGATGTGATGACGAATTCGTACAGAGAATTTTAAGTGTTGGTGGAAAACAATCATGTTAAACCAATTACCTCTAACATTTTCCTCAAGTGTTTCTAAAATATGAGAAGATTGATTTGAAATTGTAAAGATATGGCACCTGGGCCTAACTCAACCCCAAAAGCTAACTCATGAGGGTAGAATTGCCCAAATCCATATAAACAAACCATCAGTCAATTTCTCAACCAATGTGGGACTCTAACCCTCTAACAGGAAAAAAAATATATATATATATATATATATATATTCATACTTCTCCATTTAAGTTCTCCATTTAAGTAACTGAATGGAACAGTTCGCCTTCCAGGCTAACTAGAAGTTTGTCTCACACAATTAAAATGAGGAACAAGTTTTTGTCCTAAGCCCTTTTCCCCTCCTAAAAGACAACACCTCAAACCATACTAACCTCAGAATATGACAGCAAATGGAAAAAAAGAAATATTCACTTCCTCCTTGCTAAAGCTACCAGAATCTGTTAAGGTGTCAGAGCAATACAACTAACCAGAAACGCGCAAGAAATTCTCTGTTGTTGTCCATTTCTCCCACAGCCTTTCTCTGACTTTTACTTCATTTAATATTTAGGCAGTTAATGAATCTCTAGTTATACACAAATTCAGGGTCTTTGTTTCCCTCTAATTTTCTTTCGACCACAGGTTTTAGGATTTGGGATTCTTAACTAACATGATTCCAAATGATGTGATCAGAGATAGAATTGAACCAGATTTTCTTTCAAATTCTTTTGTTTTAATTTTATTTTGTGGATGAAACTAGTCCTTTGGAGTGAGTCAAGTTTTTCAATACTAATTTATTTAAGAAGAGTTTTTCTGAAAATCAGATTGCATTGATTTGTTTCTGTGCTAATTCAAAGTTTTCCCTAGGCATTCTTTTTATCAATAACTATAGTCTTTTGGAGAGAGTCAAGTTCTCTGTACTAGTTAAGATGAGTAGTTGAGAATAATAATTGTGCTGATTTCTTTCTGTGCTATTTCTTTTAGATCATTTTACCTCCATACACAAATATACAAGTCAAGTCTTTATTGCCTAAGAAGAAGATCAACTATAATATAGGACTACATCAAGAAGGAACCTCAGGTAAGCCAAAGTTTTTCCGGAACCTTCATATGAACATACAGCCATGGTAATGGGGATGCTCTTCAATTACGAGCATTCAATTAGTCAATTCAAGAAGGATCGAGTTTTATTGTAAAATAAACAATTTGAGCCAGTTGAATATCTACTAATTTGTGGAAATAACATACAAGTTCCTGAAAATAGGAGACCTCTATTAAGTGATAGGCAAAACCAAAACAAAATTTGTTTTGTCATCAAAGGTTGCATGGCAATAATCTTACATGAAGATGGTAACCTTTAATTCGGTTCTTTAATGACAACCTTTGCATTTTGAAGAAAATTGGTAGTTGATCTGATGAAGTTATTTCACTAGCATACTTATACTAAATCTGTGGTTCAGTGGCGTATACTAAATCTAATATGTAATATCTATTTGTACTTTGTAGGGACATCGTATTCCTGGCCGATCTTTATGGTAGAAATGATAACATCTCTCTTCACACAGTTGTTTCAGGTATTATCTCAGATCATGCATTTGCTTCTTCTAAAGTTTTTCACATACTCTGAAGTTTATGAAAGCAAGCTTGAGTACTTCAATAAGCTATAGAAATAACTGTTGCGGCTAATGAAAATGATGAACACACAAAATGATGAAGTATCATGCTCACATAAAGTAAAAACAAGTGATTTAACTTACACTTCTGTTCTCTGGTATTTCAGCTTCATATTCCATTTCTCATGAGCTGATCGCAGAATTGCTGTGTTAAGTTTTCTTTTCCACCTCCCTAAAGACTATTAGAGTGTGTTTTGTACAATTGAACTGGACTGAAAATTCTCATAGCTATAAGTAGAGATTCTCTCAATATGTCCGATGCAGGATTTACAATAGTTATATAATTATTAATTGATGACCATGTTGTAAAAGTAAGCAGAAAATGACAAATCCCACTTGTTAATCCTACTAATATTGTGAGTTGGACATAGATGCATGGTCCTTTTGAATGATGAGTGGTCACATGCCCCTCTAGTATAGCTTTAGACATCAAACAGTCAGATAATTCTCTCTAATAACTGCAGGGAATGTGCTGCTGACAAGGAGAAACTGCCAGAAGAATATACTGTTTACTTCATCCCAGGGTATGGTTATAAATTCCTTTATGATCATATATCTGAATTGTGATTGAGGCGTATTTAAAGATATATATTTGTATATTCATTGAATCGGTGCAAACACTAGGTAAGAGTAAGTTTTTACGACTGAGAACTGTGATTGCATCAAGTGAGTCTACTGTCCTCAATTACCATCGCAAATCACCCAACAAAAATATAGAATGGATACAGGCAATGGAGAGTAAAGGAAAAGAAACTAGGTGATAAAAGGAACATAATCATTTCTGCAGGTACAAGATGTCAAGTCAGGTAAAAATAAAAAAAAGAGTTACTACTCCTGGTCTTACGGTAAAGGGAAACCTTTCTAATGTGATCAAAATTCAAAAAGTAGTTAATACCATTGCCTCATCAAAAGAGCATGTTGATGAGTGTACAAAGTGGAAAGTCCCATGTTCCATGTCACTCATCGACGTGGAAAAACCTGTTTTATCGTACAGAACTCTATTACATAAAATCAAAATTATTGATAATAAACTTTAAAAAATATGACTAGGATCAATGAACTGGAAGGGGATGCATCATGCATGTGTAGGAGCTGGTAGAAAATTGCAAAAATAATTAGTTTTAAACAAGGAGTTGTCCTAATTAAACCATTCAGAAACAAAATAGATGGTTTGTCTTGTTTCGCCGCCCCTTAGGTGGGATATAAAGGTAAGCAAATAGCAATATTTCAACTGTTTATGTTTTATTCTATTTTCTTCTTTCCTTATTCCTTAAAATTACATGCTGCAATAATGCATTAGAAG
>JACEIK010000846.1:263224-354619 GCA_018107945.1 Datura stramonium
ATTATAAAAATATTTTTTTTTTACACGGGTCCCGCCGGTGCATCTGAAAGCTGTCTGTATTTGGCAAAACCAATAGTTCCTCGTAATGCTTCACCGGTGATTAAAAGGACAAAAAAGATGCTACTGTTTCAGAATCCTATGTGGGGTTTACTATAATTCATTTTTTGGGTACTTATTACTACATTTCTCAATTCATTGCAGCTTGCCTTTTGTTTGAATATTGTTGGGGCTCTAAAATAATATAATCCAATTGTGCTTTAGGATCAACTTTTGCTACGTTAATTTATTCAAAATCAACCCACCAAGTTTTGAAATAGTAAAATTTTACGTTTTCTTAGCGCATCATCACCTAATTCCATATTTAAATTATATTGGCCCGACTAATTTATATTTTACGTCATATAGGAACCATTCAAGGGGCGAGTTTCATGTCATAAACTTTATTTTTTTTAATTGCAAATCTAAAATCTTTTTAACTAATAGTAAAAAAGCTCTATTTGTTTTAGCATAATTTTTGTAATTAGGTGCTCCTTTAACCGTAAAATAACGTTTCCTAGGGATCAGCATGCTTTAGTTTAGCAAAATAAAAGATGCATTAGCAAAACTTTGAAACTTATTGTGTCAGATACATGTTTAGTGTTTGGAATAACCTAAAACGAAGTTTAATTAATTACTGTAAAAAGCAACGAAGTTCAACTAATTAAAAGGGCAGAGTTGAATTCGAGTTGCATTCAGTAGTAAAATATACTCTATTGAATTAATACAAGTAAAAACATTAATTTTCCAATTAATTGGAGAACTACGCCCAAACAAATTTAATAAATGATGGAAAATTACGCTAAATCTATNCCCTAATCTGAGAAAATATTCTCTTAGGCTTCCCTTTTTCCACTTTTACCACTTTCCCATACTCCTTTTTATCTTCCCAACACCCCACCTTTCCATATTCCCACAACTCCCTCTCTTCCACTTCCCACACAATTAACTTACCATTAATCTTCCATCTCCTTCTCAAACAACCACATTCTCACCTACTCACTTATAAAATCCCTCAACCTCTCCACCATATTCTCACTACACTCACATTTTCCCTCTCTACTAAACAAGTCTCAAGAGTTTCCATTGTTGAGCATTACAAAGCTCCACAGTTAGTCTCTGCCAAACTTTCTCCCACGAGTGGTAATGTATCTTTGACTCTCTTATTTTCTCATCAATGGTACTTTGGTGGCATATCCATGTGGATCCAGCATACATTCCCCTCATTTTTACTTCCATTCTTACCCATTAGTTTCATGATTGATGTTATATTTGATGTTATATTAAATTTGTGGGATGATAGAAGTTTATTGTTGAAATGGGTATGGGGAATTTGTGATTGTTGTGTAGACTGAAATGGTGTGAAGTCTGAGCAATCCAAGTGGACTAAAAAGTCATGTTTCTACCTATGATAGATTGGGCGACACTATTCTTAATAGTAAATCATCATTTTAGTCCTTTTTCATATGTAGAGTTGCTGCATTGGTATGATGTGAGTAAGTGCGTATGAAATAGTGCCATTGAAATACATGGGAATGCCTTGGGGACGACGACTATTGGCTATTCACCGATCGGGTCTAGAGAAATTCCGATGGAATGCTGGTTCAATCAAATAGTGGCTTAAGTCCACTTCTTTGATCCCGCGTTACATTGGTGGATCACGAAACAGGACCGGTGACTCGCCGCTTTGTTGCCGGTGGAACACCTACTACCCCAGTTTACTATTTCTAAGTGGTGAGTCAACGACGGTCCGCGTATACCATCCTGCATCTCTCTGGTGTTTTGTCGCTGCTACTAATTCTTTGAATGATAATTTTTCATCTTTGCTTCTCATTTCAATTTTAGAGTAGTTGAGTTATTTCATTTAAACGCAGTGTGGCTTCCATTAACATCATGCTTGCAGAAAAATTTCTTTATCTAGGAACAACGAAATGGGAAAGGACCCAGCCTTCTCAACCACCAAAGGCAAAGGTAAAGCCAAGACCTCCGCAACACCCGCCAACTCCAAGGAGGCCATCACGTTTTGTGTGCCTAACATGAAAGGGTACTACGCGTATGCCAGGGCCGGTTGATAATGGTGGAAAAGAGGTATGATTTAGCGGGACTGCGCGGTGACCTTCCCAACATCACCGCATAGTTCACGGACAGGCAGTGGCACAGTTTCGCCAATCCTCTTCCAGAATACTACCCCAACTTGGTGCCGGAGTTCTATGCTTTCTACCAGTAGGAAGGACAGTATGAAACATAGAGAAAAAGTCAATGAGTTCCCCTACCTACCATCAGCCATGGTATGAGGGGTGGAGGTGGACATAACTCTAGCAGCGATCAACTATCTATTTTGGGAAGATCAAATCGACATTGGCTCAAAGTACATGGACGGGATTGCGAAAATGAAAAACCAGTTCACTTGGATAGTCCCCATCATTGAAGTAGACACTCCTATATGGGCTTCCATGGGTGGCGAAATTTCTTACCATGATCTGAAGTTTGAGGCCAAGTTATGATTGGATTTCATCTGTGGCCGCATCATTCCCTCTAAAAATGAACATCAGGACAGCTTAGAGATGGCGATTCTCATAGCCTGCATCATGTCCGGAGTCCCCATTAACTTTGGGGAGACTGTGGCCCAGCAAATGAAGCCAAAGGAAAGACAGGTCAGCACCTCCATGCCATATGCTATCCTTATTTCTCAACTATGTTTGTAAGCGGAAGTGCCATTGTTCCCTGATGAGACCCTTGTCCCTGCCTCAGGAGTGATCTCGTTAGACAGGAAAAGAGATGCGAAGGCACCCGTAGTTAAGAGGAAGCAAATGCAGGCTTTTGGGTTAGCAGAGGGATCACTATCCCATGGGTTAGAGTCGTCACCACATGCCCCAGATTTGAACGTGTCTCACCAAGAAGCTATAGGCCAAACCTCCAGTGATACATGTCATAGGGGAGTATAACCCCCTCCAACATGCATACATTGGGGAAATGTATTCTCTAAGTTGGGGGTGGGATGAGTGTTTGTTGGGGGTCATTTCTGTTTTTATTTTGAGATGATTTGATGTAGCCCTTGTCGGGCTTTTATTTTTTTATTATTATGTGATGAGGAATTGTGAGCCTTTGTCCGGCTCAGTTTTAGTCATGTTGATGATTGCCCTTGTCGGGTTTGTGATGTTGAAAAAATGAATTGGATGTTAGTGTGTTAGTGATGCAAATGGGATCCTTGCTTTGAATTGGTAAAGTTTGCATTATGACCGAAATCTTTTTGTTCGCCTATGTAAATAGTATAATAGTAATCAAAATCCAAGGGTTTTCTTCATACCATGGTTCTTTCCCGAGGAGCATTTATCTCTTTCCTTTCTTTTTGTTGTCGAACAGGGTTGGCACTTCCCGATGAAAGATTGAGAGAAGACTTTCTTAAGGGAAAATGCCATGTCATTTTTTAGTGTTGTGTGGAACTTTTTTAAGAGGTACCACCAGAATTTGTTTTTGAAATGGAATTTTGAAATGTGACACGAAAATGAGAAAGGATGAATAGGCGTTTGAAGGGAGAATGTAGCGCTCTTTGTCATACCTTGTAGATTCCTAGTTTGACTTATGAATTTGCACGTTCTAATGTCTTAAAACAAGATCTTGTATGGATAATGACTTTTGTGGACTCTTTAGGGGTGATGCCTTGTATGGTGAGGATTTTTGTGAATCTCATTGATAACGCTCAAACCACACCTCTTACTAAAGTATGAAGTGGACGTTGTCAATAAAGAACCCAACTAGATGTTGGGCTCGATCCCATAGGGAATATGAAAGAGCTAGATTAGAGCCGGTAAGTGAACTTGTGAGGTAGTTACTTCAAGATTGGGGGTTTCTAAATAAAATCAATAATAAAAACAATTATCAAAAATTTGGTTTTGAATAAATATTAAAGGATAACTTGGGTTTGTGTTCCCCATGGGTTCATAAATGCTTTGGGTATACACTCGTGATTATCACCAATACTTACTTATAGAACTGATAACTTAGGTTCATTCAAATAACCGACTGGTCCCTATTGAATGACTATACTCAATTACTCGACCAAGTCTCATGAGCGGTTTCAAACTATCCATTATCATTAAGTTCCATATTTGAATATCCTGCGACCACAACTCAAGATACAATGATCATTAAGATCAAGGCTCCATTGTAATTCTCTTTTCCTAATCTCTACCTCTTAGTCCTAAGAAAGTAAAGAATTCGGGAAAATCCTAACGTTGCGCACTATTAAGAAACGTTTAAGCATTAAGAGAATATAATATAAGTGTTTGTATTAATTTTAGAATCACTTTGTGCAACCCTAGTTTGTTAATTCATCATGGTTCCCACAACCCTAGCTATGGAAGTTTTAGCCTCTCATAGTTTTAAGGTTGTGAATTGCATTCATGATTAAAAACATAAATCAATATTTACAATTATGGATGTGAAAAATACTTCCTTTAATAAATTAGCAAAATCTTGAACAACAAGTATCAAGAATAAGAAGAATTCAAGAAAAGGTTGATCACAAATCAAATCAATTCAATTCTCTCTTTCTCTATCAATCGTCTAATCTTGTCTCTGATAACGTCTCTCATAAAAATATCCTTAAAACATATTTATAAAGAAACAAGAATCCTTTTCCTAGGATAACAGGGTGAATTTCCATATCTGGTTCCGCCCGTGTCATGAGTCAACCTATGATCCGTAGAGAGATCCCATGGTCCGTAGCATCCTTTCGTACATTGCATGAATGGCTGGATTTTTTGGATAAGTGTTGGATCATGGTATGACTCATGCCTCCATCTTACGATCCGTACTTAGCTGTCGTGGCTTGACTCTGAGACTTTGAAATATTTCTTAAGTTCATCACGACCGCCATGGTACGACTTGTACCTTTATTCCACGGTTTGTACTTCCTTTCCGTAGCAGGAGTCAGCCTCTTATGCAAATCTTCTGAATCTTTTCAGGACTTCATCACCACGACTTGTACAATCTTGGTACAACTCGTACTGAGACTCGTATACTGCATCTCTTTAACCTTAGCCTTCTGAAACTTTTCACGGCCACCAGTACGACTCATAGGACCTTCCTACGGCTCGTACCGCGGACTGCAATTTGAGCCTATTTTGCACACTTCAGGTTATTTTTTGCATCTTTTAGCTTCAGCACCAATTTATCCTATAACCAAAGGAAAAGTTCCTTATATCCACATAAATACACCTAAGTTTATACTATTTTCTTAGTTTTGAGCGTCAAAAGTGTTGTAAATCCACAGCACATCAACACCGTCATCTTAAGTGTTTTGCATGTCCTCAGGCAAAGAAAAGAAAAACTAAACACGATTCTCAGCTAGAATATAGACTTAAGATACTACAGCCAATACTCAAACAAAACTTGCACTTTCTATACAAACTCTACTGACCCTTTCTCATGGAACAACATTAGCTAATGCATTACAAGAAACCTCAAAACATCATAAACAGGGATCAATACATGTCATCTAGCTATCAACAGGAAATCAAGTCATCACCAATGTTTTTCACACAGACCAATGGTAAAAGCAAACATAATCCATGTACCCACACACAACTGAAGTCCCCACTCAGATATGAGATGTCAAGCATAGCATGGGACTAAAAAAGTAAGGTGCTCACTCTCACAAAGAAGTTACAAGCATTATGTGTCAGATACCATAGGCTTGCCCTTATTTTCTCTGCTTTGGTTTATCAGATGGTCAAGTTAGGATCACTGTAGGACATGGTATGGCTTGTAATGTAGGCTTAGGTCTGGACATGATAAATATAGAAGATTTTATAAGTGACTATCCCTTCTTTGGCACTACATACATTGGCTACACCGTTCACCTATTTCACCCTATATTCTTTTATTCCCTTTTCTTCACTTTTCACCCCTTTTTATACACATTTGCATGGGTGTGGTGAGTTTTCAACTTTTTTAACATTTACATTTTCTTTTGAGTTTTCTTTTTCAAGATTCTCAGTATTTTCATCTCTTTTCTTTTCATCTCACCACACCTCATTTTTCACCATTTCTTTTTTCTTTTCTTTTCCTTTCTTCCGTTCCCACCATTTAGGCACCTCTACTCTAGTCACCCTCAACTTAAGAATTTTTCTTATGTTAAGGTTCACAACATCCAAGGAATGACCAGGGCCAAAACAGGTTCATTGTAAATAAATGGGTACGGTTAATTGGTAAATCAAAGAAACACGATCTATTATGGCTCAAAATTGGGATCAAGGGATTCATGCAACTTTCATAGTGTAATATAGTCTAAAAGTGAGCTAAACAAAATGACCTATGATCATATCCTAACCAACCATCCTTATCCTATGCAAAGACCAACCAGGAAAGTCCTAGATCTTAAACATAATAACGAATTGAATACTATACCTCACTGACACATGGTACATGAGTTATTTTAACCTTACCTATCTGGTTACATGGCTTAACAAGGCTACTCATGTTGATAAACTAAATGACATCAAAAGATCCACATAAATCATGCATGTTGTCACAAATACATAGCTAATGCATAAAAAAAAATTTTAATAGGGTCAATTTTTTCAAAAACCTAAACTAATCCATTTTTATTGGATGAGTACTCCTAAGTTACTTTCTAATTAAACAAAAATCACAAGATAAAAATAAAAATCCTACACATGTCGGTTCTATTAGATAGCATGCCCGAGGGAAAAGAAACACAGCAAGAAAAACCCTCAGACGAATCAAAAATCCCAAAAATCACAAGTACACCCCTCCCCTTTTTGAAAAGTAAGCTTCATCACCGAAGCATAAACTATAAGAACATAGAGAAGAGAACATACCTGTGGCGCTACTCAAACTTCACCTTCCATGTGTTGCCTCCCATGCAGCGCCTGATTTAACGTCGTGGCACGATGTGACTTTTGTGACTCCTCAAGCATCATCAAGGTATACTTCCTCTATTCTTTTTAATTCTTCCTCATCTCCCAGATACACTTTTATTCTATGCCCATTTACTTTAAATCATTTCCTTCTTTGTTCTCAAGTTCCACTGCACCATAAGAAGACACTTGCACTACTCTGTAAGGTTCCATCCATCTAGATTTCAACTTCCCAGGATGCAACCGGGGTCTTGAGTTAAACAGTAAGACCAAATCACCTGGGCTAAACTCCTTTCTTGCAATCTTTTTGTCATGGTAGATCTTCATTCTTTCTTTATAGATAGCTTCACTCTCATAATCCTTAAGTCAGAATTCCTCCAACTCATTAAGTTGGTTAATTCATAGCATGGCAACTTCGTTCCAGTTCATGTTTAGCTTTTTCAGAGCCCATAATGTCGTATTCTCTAGTTCAACTAGTAAGTGGCACGCTTTTCCATAAACCAGCTGGTACGGAGATGAACCAATGAGAGTCTTATAAGCTGTTCTATAAGCCCAAAGTGTGTCATCGAGCTTCCTTGACCAATCTGTCCGGCTAGTATTCACTGTCTTGGCCAGGATGGTCTTGATTTCCCTATTCGAAAATTCCACTTGTCCACTCGACTGAGGGTGTTAGGATGTGGCCACCTTATGCTTGACACCATATTTTTCCAACAAGGTTTTGAAGAGGCAATTGTAGAAGTGAGATCAACCATCACCGATAATAGCTCTGGGAGCACCAAACCTGGCGAAGATATGTTTCCAAAGGAATGTTTTAACACTCTTTCCTTCATTGTTTTGTAGGGAAATTGCCTCCACCCATTTGGAGACATAATCCACATCCATAAGAATATACTTCATTCCATATAAGCTAATGAATGGGCCCATGAAATCAATCCCCCACACATCAAACAACTCTACTTCCAAGATGGGGGTTAGTGGCAACTCATATCTATGGGTAATATTGCCCTGCCTTTGGCATTAATCACAAGACTTGGCGAAGTCATATGTATCTTGGTGAATAGATGGCCAGAAATATTCGCATTGTAAAATATTATGTGTTCTTCTGATACCATTGTGATGACCCCCAACAGGAGATGAGTGACATGCCTCCAGAATTCTCAGTATCTCTACTTTTGGGACACACATACAAATGATCCTGTCTGCACAAATGTAAAATAAATATGGTTCATCCATTAATATCTTCGGGCATCTAATAAGAACTTCTTCTCTTGCTGAGGAGTTAGGTATGCTGGCATCATATTGCTAACCAAGTAATTTGCAAAATCAACAAACCAGGGAATCAAATCATGTGATGCAGCTAGTACTGTTCATCTAGGAAGGCATTACTGATATCAATCTCTATCCTCTCCCTCACTTCAGACTCAAGCCTAGATAGATGATCTGCCACCTGATTTTCTGTTCCCTTTTGATCCTTCACCTCAAACTCAAATTCTTGGAGCAAGAGCACCCACCGAATCAATCTGGGCTTGGCATCTTTTTTAGACATCATGTACCTCAAGCAGAATGGTCTGTATGAATGATCACACTGGTTCCAAGCAAATATGCTCAAAATTTTTCAAATGCAAAGACCACTACCAGTAGTTCCTTCTCTGTGACTGTATAATTCTTCTGGGTTGTATTGAGTGTTTTGTTGGCGTAATAGATTTAATGAAAGATCTTTTCTCTCCTTTGGCCTAAAACAACACCAAGAGCAACACCGCTAGCGTAACACATTACCTTGAAGGGAAGAGACCAATCTGGATATATGATGATAGGAGCAGTGGTGAGATTTTCTCATAGACACTCAAAGGCCTTTGGACATGCCTCATCGAACATGAACTTTACCTCTTTGTCTAGTAATTTTCACAATGGTTGTGCAATTCTTGAAAAATCCTTGATAAAGCGCCAGTAGAATCCTGCATGCCCTAAAAATCTTCTGACCCCTTTTATGAAAATAGGGGGTGGTAATCCTGCTATAACCTCGATTTTTCCTTTTCCACCTTGATCCCCTTTCCTGAGATTTTATGGCCTAACACTATCCCCTCCTTAACCATGAAATGACATTTTTCCCAGTTTAGGACCAAATTGGTTTCTTCACATCTTTTCAGTACTCTCCCTAGATGATTAAGGCATGATTCAAATGAATCGCCTACAACAAAAAAGTCATCCATAAATACTTCAATGGTGTCCTCCACCATGTCTAAGAATATGGACATCATACAATGCTGAAAGGTGGCTTGTGCATTACATAATCTGAATGGCATTCTTATGAAGGTAAAAAATCCATATGGATAGGTGAAGGTTGTCTTCTCCTGATCTAATTATACTCTGAATATCCATCATGGAAATAGTACCATCCTCTGCCGGCGAGTCTATCAAGCATCTAATCCCTCCTTTCTAGGTACAGTGGTTGAGTTTCCTGTAATCCATGCACACACGCCATCCTGTGACTGGTCGTGTCAGTATCAACTCATTCTTTTCATTGGGCACCACTGTAATCCTTCCTTTCTTTGGCACGCAGTGGACAGGACATACCCACTGGCTGTCTGCTATGGGATATATCACCCCAACATCCAGGCACTTGATAATCTCCTTTTTTATGACTTTTTGCATTGGAGGGTTCAGGTAGCGTTGATGCTCTATACTTTGCTTACAATCTAGTTCAAGTTGGATCTTATGGGTACATATGCCTAGTGGAATTCCGATGATATAAGCTATAGTCCATCCAATTTCCTTTTTGTATCTTTTCAAGATGTTAACCAAAGCTTCCACTTGCTCATCTAATAGGTTCACTGCAATTATGACCGGCAAAGTGTTGTCCTCTCCAAGGAATGCATACTTGAGATGAGGAGGTAATGCTTTCAGTTCAAGGATTGATGGTACCTCCACGGATGGTTTGGACGGCGTTGTTGAATGATTCTTTAAGTATAGGCCTAACTTCTTTAGGCTAAAGTTATATGATCCTGTCCCATTTAAAGAATTAACCATTTTTGTATATTCTGGGTTCCCGTCTTCTTCATAATTCATTATCACAACTTCCAATGTATCATTAGTCACTATTTCTTCCATAGGTGTTGGCAGCATATCATGTTCCATTTGAGTGTTCTAGTGAAAGGTTGTTCCTTTGATGTAGCCTGAGGGAGTCACAAAAGAGAAACAAACAAAAATAAAGAAAAAGCATAAAAAGTAATGTAACTACAAACAAGTCAAATACAAGCTAATAACTTAGTCTTAGTCGTATTCCCTGGCAACAGCGCCACTTTTTGATAAAGCTCAAACCACACCTCTTACTAATGTATGAAGTGTTGTCAATAAAGAACCCAACTAGAGGTTGGGGTCGATCCCACAGGGAATATGGAAGAGCTAGATTACAGTCGGTAAGTGAACTTGTGAGGTAGATACTTCAAGATTGGGGGTTTCTAATGAAAATCAATAATAAAAACAATTATAAAAAATCCAGTTTTCAAAATATATTAAAGGATAACTAGGGTTTGTGTTCCCCATGGATTCATAACTGCTTTGGGTATACACTCGTGATCATCACCAATACTTACTTATAGAACTGATAACTTAGGTTCATTCAAATGACCGACTAGTCCCTATTGAATGACTACACTCAGTACCTCGACCAAATCTCATGAGCAGAACTCAAACAATCAGTTACTCTAAGTTCTATTTAACTATCATGCAGGTAGCTCAGGATGGCTGTGATCATCAAGATCGAGGCCCCTATTGTAATTCTCTTTTCTTAATCTCACCTCTTAGACCCTAAGCAACTATAGAATTCAGGCATATCCTAATGTTGTCCACCGTTAAGAAACATTTAAGCATGAAAGAATACAATATAAGTGTTTGTATTGGTTTTAAATCACTGTGCCACCTAGCTTGTTAATCCACCATGGTTCCCACAACCTAGCTATGGATGTTTTTAGCCTCTCATAGTTGTAAGTTTGTGAATTGCATTCTTGATTAAAAACATAAATCAATATTTAAATTATGGATATGACATATTCATACCTGATAAATCAACAAAATCTTGAAGAACAAGTAGCAAGAACAAGAAGAATTCAAGAAAAGGTTGATCACAAATCAAATCAACTCAATTCTCTCTTTCTCTCTCAATCTTATAATGTTGTCTCCAATAATGTCTCTCATAAATATCTCCTTAAAACATATTTATACAGATTGAAATCCTTCCTAGGTTAATGGGGTGAATTTCCATATCTGGTTTTGCCCATGCGAGTCAACCTAGATCAGTAGTGAGATCCTATGGTCCATAGCATCCTTTCATACATTGGATGACTTCTTTGGATTTTCGCTAGTGTTGGATCTGGTATGACTCATGCCTCCATCTTACGATCCGTACTAGGCTCCTGGCTTTACTGCGAGACTTTGAAATATTTCTGATTCATCCCGACCAGCCATGGTACGACTGTTACCTTCATTCCGCAGTTTGTACTTTCTTTCCGTGGCGAGTTAGGTTTGCTTATGCAAATCTTTTGAATCTTTTCACGACTTCATCACCATGAATCATACAAGCTTGGTACGAATCGTACTGAGACTCGTATACTGCATCTTTTTAACCATAACTTCTGCAACTTTTCCACGGCCCACCCCTACGTAAGACCTTCCTACGGCTCGTACCGTGGGCGCAATTTGAGACTATTTTCACACTTCGGGCTATCTTTTGCATCTTTTAGCTCCATCACCAATTTATCTTGCAACAGGAAAGTGCCTTATATCCACATAAATACACTAAGTCCATGCTATTTTCTTATTTTTGAGAATCCAAAAGTGTTAGTAGCAGTTGGTCACCATGGTGTGGTGTCCCGTGTTGACTCTCCAAAGAGATTTTGGCGGTGTTCTTGATGAAGGCAGGCCACGAGTCGTGGCCAGGGACGAACCGTCCAGTCCCTCATTGGGGCGGCATTCGGTTTCCCTACGAGTTCGATGAGGATTTTCTATAATTCCTATTTTCCTAAGGCCTAAACTATGTCATTTTAAGCTCATAATAGTGAGTTTTAAGAGAGGAGTAAATTCATTCTAGGCTCATTCACATTCAGGCATTCAAGTTTAGAGGTCTAAAGAGGTAATCAAGCCTAATTCATCAAGGTTCATCCCCAAATCTTCATTGGGAAATCGATGAGAAAATCGGGTCCTTCATGTATTTAAGGCTATGAGTGGGTGCAATTTCACACCTATGCCCAATTCACTCTTAATTCATGATGTTCTAGTTGATGATTCCATGGGGTTTTTACCTAATGCATGAATTCCTGAGTTTCAATCATGGGTATGATCTTAGTATGTTTTAAATGATGAATTATATGATTAACGGGTAGATTTTAAAATGTTTTAAATTATAAAATTTTTAATTGTTGAAAATTTTCAAACTTTTCTAAACTATGATGTCCACCCATGAATGTTCATAAGTTGAGATCATGAGATATATGTTCAAGTATGATGTGATGTTGATGAAGAAAGTATGATTTTTGAAGCCTATGTTTATGTTCATGTTTTCAAAGTGAATCAAGTTGATTTCAAGTATGTTTAAGTATTGGGAAAGCCCATACGATCCAAGTATGTTTTTATGATTTCATGAATTATCTTACCATGGTTTTGGAGTCTAGAATCCCATTATTTTCAACAATGATGGTTTGAGCCAAGACTCCTCATGGATGATCTCAAATTATTCATGTATGTCATTATTAAGCCGTCACTAGACGATGGTCGGCTTTGTTGAAAAATGATGGCAGAGCATATGCATGTTTTTGGGAGTAGTATCTAGCCTTTGTAGTAGGCTAAGAATTGATCAAACCTATGCCCTAAGAACTTCTGGCATGAATGTAGGTATGATCGATTATTTGGGACCTCCTTTGGAGCACCACGCCCCCAAGGGGCCTTGAACCGATATCAATATCATGGTAGCGCCCATATCCTTGGCAAGGCTTTTGACTGCTCTGCCCACTTGAGTGTGATAGTCGGGACTATGTAAGCTCTATTGTGGTAATGTCGATTGCATGGCTTAGTCTCGGTGTTCTTCATGATTTCACTCATGCATGTACATCGATCATAATTTTATGTTTTCGGTTTGACCCATTGTTCAGTTTTACTTATGATTATCATATTTTAGCTTTGGGTCATTTGATTCGGTTATAATGTTCGGTTATGTTCATATCATGATTTCATAAAATAGCATACAAACCCTACTCTTAGATTCTTATCTTGATTATGTTTTATATACTTATGCATGTTTAATTAATTAATTTACTTAGTCGGTTTTACTTACCTTGCATACTTGGTACATTCCATTTACTGACCGTATATTCTATGTTATATCATTTCTGTCCTGAGGCTACGATATACAAAATCCATCCGCTTCTAGTTAGACTTCTAGAGTTAGCTATTCTCTTAGCCTGTTAGGTGAGTCTATTTTCGCCCGGCGCACGCGCAATCATACGCGGTTGTACAAGTAATACACTGGCCCTTTTTCAGAGCTGGATGTCGAACCCATAGGGACTAGACCAATTCTTGAATTATCAAGTTCAAGTAACAATTAAAATTTCAAAACTTGTATAAATCATCTTATTAAAAAATTATAAAATTCTAATTATGTTTAGGGGTGAGCACAAAAATACTCGAGAAACAATAAGCAGCAACTAGAATTAAGGCCTAATAATCATGCAATTCTTTAATTCACAATGGTCGAGTATGAAAACTTCGGTTGTTGTCTCACATAATTAAAATTTTATGTTTATGGTCTTTTAAGCCTCTAAACACGAAAAACTAGTCTCACACCTACATCGTTGAGTGGGGATGTAGCGTCCTAATTAGTGAGCAATTTAGCCTACGCTGGATGAAGTTTGTGCCCTTGATTATGGACTTTAAGTTGCCTCTAATCATTTGCAACCTTAGCTTCACAACTACTTTATGAGTGGTGATGTGACAATTCTAAATTAGTGTCTTGCTAATCCCGTTTTATGTAAGCAGGAAAATTAGCTATAATTTCTATCCTAACCGCAAATCCCTATCGTAAAGATAAGAACATTCTCCCTACATTCTTATGTTCTAGCCTAGGGTTACTCTTTCAAGCTTTACCTAGATTAACGCATTTTTTCATGTTGATTGACCTTCTGTTTGTTATTAGTGAAGTAAGACAAAACAACAACTAAAACTCAAACCAATTAAGAAGTCATGCATTTATAGTCATATTACATAGCCTCAACCTAGAGGAAGGGTTTTAGCCACCCATGTTCGTGCAAATGCATAAAAACATGATTCAAGTAGAGTACATACAAGAATAGTTAAAAGAAGGAGATTAAGGAACCTAGGTAAAGTTCTTTACTTCTCCCTTCGCTCCTTTACAGTTTCCCGAAATATTTTGTGATAAAAGAATTTACGAGTTAAGTGTTTAATTTGTAGTAGAGGGGAAAATTGCAATTTTTGGCCATGGATGGACTGCCTCCGTGACACGAACATGAGACAGCTACTGGAATGTTTCTTCTCGGCAGGTCTTGTGCGAGCATGTGCGTGCCCGGCGTGGCACGGCGATCGCATCCACTTGGCGTGGCACGGTGCCAGTAATGTTGAGACATGTCTTGGCAGCCTCTTCTTGTGGTGGGCGTTGCGGCAGGCTGATGGCACGCTGCCTAGCACAACTAGCCTTCCTTTGACATGCCCTATTTCCTTCAGAAGTGCTTTATCATTTCCATGCTTCTCCCTTGTGCCTTGAACCTCATTGTTAGCCTCATCGCATAATACACCTATAAAATAAAGGCTAATCACATTGGTTAATTTACACACATAAATATTAAAAATCACATGAGAATATACTTAATTAAATTTAAAAACTTGACTAAAATATGTTATAAAATAGCACTTGGGCACGTAATCATGCCCAAGATCAAGTCCCCTCTTTCGAGGGCCCTTCCCCTATCAGTTGTATGTCATATTTTGAGTTTTCAAAATTTGGTGAGTTAGTTAAGTCTTGTTCCATCTACTGCTCAGTGTTAGAGGCTTTTTAGATATAGTGTATTGGTTGGATTCATATACGCATTCATATATTGAATTATTTAGACTTCTGCTATGCTATTTATAATAATCTTTCGCTTATCTATGTTGAGTTAGATGTATGTTTATTCCATGGGTCGACTTGGAGCCTCACCGGGGTTTCTCATCTCATGTATCAATTCGGGCCTATGTTCGGGTCATGAAAAACTGGTATCGAGACCATTAGGTTTGAAGTGTCTAGGGTGTCTGAACGCATTAACTAAGTCTTTTTCATGAGTGTGAAGCACGCCACACTATTAACGAAGAGGATACAAGATGTTTAGGAAATGTTCCCTTCTTTCATGATCTAAGTTGTGTGATGAAATGTCTCTATATCCTTCTAACTCGTGCTATACGTGTTTGCGCGAGAATCATACCTCATAAAGTTAATGGAAGGAGAAATGGAAATGGAAATGTCCACCTTGAGGAATGGCAATGGAGACGGGCACCCAGTAGGCCCCACTAGCCCTGGGAGCATATACAGGCAGTTGCCCATGCGAGTTTCATGCGGCTATTCGGAATCGCCTAGGCCTTGTGTGAGTCAATCAGTAGAGTGGTAGCGCATGTCGCTAGAATGGGAATGCGGTGGCGAGAGGTAGACTTTCACCCTCCTTGGGTGAAGATTGACGAGGATCGACATGAGTTTGTAGAAGAGATTTGAAGATCACCACGATTGTAAATTAGCGGGAGGAGTGAGCTGATTTTGCCTCGTATTAATTGAAAGGGTTGCACACATTTGGTTCAAGAAGTGGAAGGATAGTAGGCCAATTGGAACAGGCCCTATCGGTTGGGATGATTTCATCTTTGCTTTCTAGATCGATTCTTCCATCGGGAGATGAGGGAGAATTTGAAAGCGGTCGGTATGTAGTCTAAAGCAAGGATAGATAACGGTTCAGGAGTATGCTAGAGTTCACTCATCTATCAAGTATGCACTGAGATGGTGGTAGATCGGAAGAGAGCCTATGTGAGCGGAGTTTGTACACAGTATAGTGGACTACTTGGTTAGGGATTGCAGAATAGTGATGCTTCTTGAGGATATTGACTTTTCTCCAGATAGTCCTGTATGCCCAACGGATAGAGGCATTGCAGGTAATGAGCAGGAGAGAGGCCAAGAGGGCCGGGAGCGTAGCATCAAATTCCCCGGTAGAGGCCTAGTGAGCCCGTTAATATTCCCACTAGAATCTTCGGCCACGGCCGCCTTCGGCTATGAGTGTGCCATATAGGTCCAGGCGCAATCAGAGGAAATGAGCATCAGGCTCTAGAGGTCAGAGTAGCAGACCCGCTGAGACTAGCCCTCCCAGTGGCAGGATAGTAGGAGATACACGGGCTAATGGTTTGCGTACAAGTGCTTGCTTGGAGTGCAGGAAGCAGGACACATGCTTAGAGTGCCCGATGACCAGATAGGGTTATGATAGGAGTCGAGGCCCGGCTTCTAGTTGTGACTCTCCACCATCACGCCCGGCTCGGTGAGGGCATCTACTAGCACGGTGGCGGACAATGCTGAGCCATAGATTCTGCCCTAGCTTCCCATGAGGCGAGGAGGTCTCCCCAGGACGTAGTCGCGCTGGTATGTTACAGTATTTACCTTGATGTATATGCATTGTTAGATCCATGGGCTACTTTGTCTTTTGTGACGCCCTATGTTACTAGTAGTTTTGATCGGTTCCTAAATCTTATTAGAACCCTTCTCGGTCTCTACTCCCGGGTTGTGTTTCAATTATAGCTAGATGGATGTATAGAAGTTGCCCTGTTATAGTCACGTCATCAGATTTAGTAGAGTTAGTTATGGCCAGATTTTGGCGTTCTCCTCGGCATGGATTGGCTATTTGCATGCTATTCCTCGGTGAATTGTAGAACTTTTGTGCGGTAGAGTTTAGATTTCGGGTAGACCGGTTCTAGAGTGGAAGGGTAATAATTTGTGCTTGTAGGTTCGTTTCATTTCCTACCTTAAGGCTAGAAAGATTTCTAGGTTGCATGTAGTATCTAGTTAGGGTTAGGATGCTCTGTTCGTGACCCCAACTATCAGTCCCGAGTTTCGGTAGTATGTGAGTATCAGTGTTCCCCGGATGATCTGCAGAATTCTCTCAAGTGGGAGATTGATTTTGTATTGACCTTCCCAATATGAAGCCTATATCTATTCCTCTTTATAAAATGGCTCCAGCCGAGCTAAAGGGATTGATAGAGCGGTTGAAGGACCTTTTAGACAAAGGGTTTCATTTGACCTAGCAAATCTCCATGGGGTGCCATGAGTTCTCTTTGTCCGCAGAAAGATGGTTCCCTTCGTAGACTATCAGCAATTGAACAAAGTTAACATCAAGAACAGGCATCCTCTCCCCAGTGATGATGATTTGTTTGACAAGTCTCTCTTACGAAGGAATTTCGAGTTCAAATTGTAGACCATCGGGTTAAGTAGTGAGAAAGGAGCTCAATTCGGTAAAGGTTTTTATGGAGGAACCAGCTAGTTGAGGAGCTACATGGGAAGTAGAAGCGGATATGGTGGCTAAATACCCTCACTTATTCCCTTCCAACTTAGCTTGACATCAGTGCCCCTAAATTCCTCCTCGGTACTCTATTCGGTTTGATACTCTTCGGCTCTATTCATGTTTTAATGTGCACCCTAGTTGCATAAATTCAATTATATCTATCTCAGTTCGAAGTCAGTCATTCCTTTAGTACTCAATTCAAAGTCTTTAGTTTGGGGTTACAGTTCTTTCCCCACCCTCTCAGTATGCTTATTCTACATTCAAGATAGATGACCAGCGGGGAGATATTGTAACACCTAAAAGTCCCTGGGCCCGGACCCGAGGACTGAAAAGATAAAAGAAATAGGAAAACATGCACTAGGTCACAGAATGAGTCACTGAGTGAATCGTTATGTGACCAGACAGGTCATTAAGTGACCTGTTTTATGTGCATCATTTGGTAAAAGTTAGGGTTTCCTTGAGACGAGTGAAGGGATGAGTCGTAGTGCCATTTCGCGACTCATCAAGGAGTCATTGTTTTGGAAGGGTGAGGATGGGGAAATTGCAGCAGTGGCTGTGAGTGGTTTTGATGGAGTCACTGTGACACCTAATGAGTCATTGAGCATCTCGTTAGGTGTGATGCATGCTTTAAAACTTGAGTTTTAGAGAGTCTTAATTTGGGAGAGTGACACATTAAATGTCATGACAAGTCATTATGTGGAGGCGTCAAGTTGAGATCAGAATTTTTAGCCGGTGGTGATGAGAGGACTTGATGAGTCGTCCGGTGACCTAACGAGTCATTCGTCGACCGGTGCCCATTTATCGGTCTAAAGTCCGAGAAATTTAGTAACTTTTGCTATTTTAGTTCCAAAACTACGTCATTTGGAAATAATTTAAAGGGTAAACTATTCTTCTCCTCATTCTCTACTTAGATTTTCAAGTAACGTTCATAGACCTTAGAGCTCCTCTATCAAGCCTAAAACTAGGGCTTACAGTTCTCCTCAAAATTTTAAAGATTTCTTCTTCGAGTCTTCATCTCTAGGTATGTGGGATGTTACACCCCGTAAGTTTCTATCAGTTAATAGATGCATGCATACGTATGTGGAGAGTTTTGGAGTATGACACATGCGAGGAAGGGCTCAAGGATGAATGTACGAGCACGAGGAGTCGAAGCGGGCGGGAGGATGAGGAGCTACAGAGGCCAGGCGCACGAAGTGCCGCGTTACTTGCCAATCGGCACCTGGCCGGTGTGCCGCACCTCCAACCCCAGTGCGATGGGTGGCACCACCTGCCCCTAATCCTTTGGCCCCACTTGTATATATATGTTATAATTGGAGTTGAAAACATTACAAACATTTCCCCAAGCTCTGGTCGGCCCTACAACATTTTCTCTCTACTTTTCTTCCATTTTTCATCGATTTACACCGCTAAACTCCGTCAAACGCAAATTCACCTTTGATAACTTGAGTTCTACACTACGAAAAATCTCTGTGGAGTTATTTCTTGAAAATTTTCGTGTACCGGAACCCGCCAAGTAAAGGTTATCGGAATTACTTAAAATTGTGAGTGCGGCTACAGGCAATAGGTAAGCATTTCTCCATTCTAAGCTCTTGTGAAATTGTGAGTTTCTGACCGAGTTAAATGGAGTTTAATTATTGTTATTATTATTGAAAGATATCATTGTTTGCCGAGTATTAATATTGAAACATAGCCCTGTTCTCTTAACATAAGGTCTACAATTGGAGTGGAATCGGCTACGGGTTGTAAGTAATAAGATAAACAAGAATCGACACTTGAGATATATTAAGGCTAGTCTCTTCGACAAGTTATTCCTGTTGTATAATGATGAGCTACATCCCTATAAAAAGTCACAAGCATGTATGTTGTATTTATTGTTACCATTGATTAATTAGTGTTTATTATTTTTTAGGCTGTCCCTCCTATATTGCCTTTCGTCGACCAACCTCGAGGTTACTAGTTGTTTCATCACCTACGAGGCTATAGATCTCTTAGAACACATGTTGTCGACGGGACTATTCAGGCCCAAGGGCCATATTCTGATTAATCCATGAATAGGCTTCTATTTTTTATGTCGTATCGGCATCAGCGGCCTCAGTCGATCCTTGTGTTCCCCGGGGTGCATTTGTGGAGCCCATCCGAGTTCGAGACACCGCTACGGGAGGCCAATGGGCTCGGTGGGCCAGGCCCGAGAGGCCGTTACCCGTTCGGATTCATATTGACCATGCTAGGGATATATATATTGAAGTGTACTCGCCGAGCTTATGGGTGCCACAGGTGGGATTCTCTGTGTTAGTTTGTACCTTCCGGGCTTGTGGGACCGTGAGTTCTTGTTTGAATTACTTACTTGTTAGTTATAAACAAGTTGTAGAATTTCAATCGGTATATCTCTTACTCTTTCTAAAGATTATTTTCAGTACTATTATCGAGTTTTACTCAACCATTTCCATTACGCCTTATATATTTGGTACATATTATGTCCCATCCTTTGAGTGCTTTGTGTGCCTGCGGTGCATATAGACGTGGCTCAAGACTTTCCTAGATGCCAGCGAGTAAGCAATCTAGTCAGCTTCTTTTCTCCGGAATTGATAGTTAGAGAAGGTTTGTTATTTTGTTGTACAGCTTTTGGGCAGGTCGGGGGCCTTTGTCGACCATTATTCCTCCTATAAGCTTGTAGGCTAAAGTTTCTCGGATGTTGGTTGTTGTTGGATGTATGGGGCTTATGTGGGATTTATTTTGTGTATGTTGGCCGTGTGGAGCCTAGTATAGCTAGTTAGTTAGAAGCCTTGTTGGCACTAGACTGAATATGATTGCTTGTTTTCATTTTGCTATAATAGCATGGTGGTCTTATCGCTAGCATAGGATCCCTTATAACCTTGTTGTTGGGTTAGCTGTTTCCTTTTAGGTATTATGTGGCCTTGTCGGCGAGGGTGTATTACAACTGAGATATAGTAGTTTGTTTTCTGGGTTTTGAGTCTTTGGCGGGCACCGAGGGTGCTTGTACCCAGTTGGGTCGGCTGGTCGTAGTGTGGCATAAGGTGCTAGTCATGCCTCCCAAGGTAGGGCGTGACAAACTTTGTATTAGAGTAGGTCGTATCCCGGGGAAGTTTTGAAAGTTGTGTCAAGTAGAGTGTCTATGGGTGTGTTGTGAACCACATTCTATAGGTAGGGGGCTACGAGTACCAATAGTGTCAGATTTACCCTTCTTTCTCCAGTTGTGCTATAGAGCTATGTTGTATAGTGTAACTTGATGAGCCCACAAGTGTGCAGGTTGTACAAGTAATATAGTGGCCTTTTTTAGAACCGGAATGTCGAACCCACGGGGATTGGACTACGGGGTAAAACTTTCTCAGTGTTAATTCTGTAACTCTATGTGAAGACAACGGTGTCGAAAAGTTTGCATATTTGCAAACTATTTTTATACTAAAGTAGAATATTTATGCAAGTGAGTCTGAACTATGAATGTGAGCATGCTGAGGCTAAAACGAACATGTAGAGAAATTAAATATCGATATACATGGTTTATCTTTTCCATTCGCTACTCGGAACTTATGCCTATAGTTAAAACTCTCATATTTAACCCAACCAGAATCATGAACCTTCCACCTACATTTACGTGATGAAGAAATTCATGTTCTAGCCATAAAACCGATTCCACACTTGACTAATACGACTTTAATTATATTTCTATCTGGTGAATCACATTCTCAATTTCCCAAACTAAGAAAAAAATCATATCCTATTAATTCTAACTTTCTGATTTCTTGCCCTCTCGGGTGGCTTGAACTTTGGTTACATTAACAGTGGCCAGATATCAATGTAAGTAAGAACAAGAATTAAATAGAACAACCATAGAAAGAAAAATGAAACAACCAGATAATCAACAATTACATTCAATACAATGGTTCATAACCTCGGCCAAGAAGAGAATTAGCCACTCATTTTAATGGATTGAACATCGTTAAATGAGAGTGTAAATCATTACACAAACAATTGAAAAGAAGAAGGGATGAGAAAACCCTAGATGTTCGTCCTCTCAACTGCACGTAACCCGTTCTTGCTCCACCAAGTCACAATATGTGAAAATAAACCTAAATGTCTTTATTTATAATCGTAGGAATTTTTCCCGAAATAACAAGCAAGCGTGTCACGGAGTGCAACGCGGAGCATTGCCTCCGTGACACGGCCTTGTGAGGGCTCTGGAAATCGCCCGAAAATCGGCCTGGCGAAGCACCACGCCGCGTTGGCGGCGTGGCACACATTGCTGCCGCAGCGATGGAGGCACGCCGCGCAGCCACCACCAAGTGGCACGTTGCCCGCGAGGTGGGTGTCTTGGGCAACATGCTGCCGTGGCACGTTGCCGACGCGCAGGTGGGCTGTTTGGAGCCTCCTCTTTGCCGATGTTTGCGTGTTTGTTCCGTCTCAAGCCTCTGCCACCAACTCATAAATTATCTCCTCAAAAGTCATCAAAACCTACAAAACAAAGGCTAATCATGTTGGTTAGCACATATCTTCACATTTATATAAAATTACATGAAATGTATAAAATAATTTAGACAAGCCTAATTTAAGTTATAAGCGTATCACGGACATGATATTTTGCCCGTGATCACAGCCCCACTTAAAGCCTTGTTAAGGTCCTCGAACAACCTTTTACATCTCGTGTAAATAAAGACTCAGACATAACTAATCTAGCAAGATAATTCAAGTTACGGCTATGATATTTAAGATAACAAGCTAAAAATAAAGCATGCACGATTTGATCAATATTGAAATGAAATACAACTATGTTAAGACTTCTTAACCTCAGAATCGACTCTCAATCATTGCAAACTCATGCAAATCAACTGATTAAGAGATCCCTTATAGACTATATCTTCATTAAACATGTGCCCTCACGGAAAGAGAGTTACCCCATCGCACGCAAAAACAATTTTATATCACAACATGTGTGGGTACATAAATAGAAATTTCCTCACTCTCACAAAGAATTCACATGCACCATGTAATGACCCATAAGCTTGCCCTTAGTGTTTTACTCCACTAGTTTGAGGATGTACGAATGTAAGATCAAGTAGGACTGTTTAGGATTTGTTATGTACTCAGGTGTAGGTACAGTACTATTGTGATCAGTAATATGCTATCTTCCTAAGCATTTCAATATCACGCCCCTCATTGTAACTTCCCCTTCCCTTACTTCCTTTTTATCCTTAGTGATTTCTTTTTCCTGTTTTGCTCCCCATTTCTTTTAGGCACTTTTAGATCTTAGTTAGGAGTTGTATAAATAATTTTCATTCATTTGTTTTCTTACTCCTTACTAATAATCAACCACATTACTAAATTGCACCTTTGACCTTTCTCAACTTTTACAACTTCCACTTTCTTTTCTTTTCATTCTTCTACTCCTCCTTTCCTCTTTCAGATTTCTCTTCTTCAAACGCTCAGGAGTTTTGGATCAAATTCAAGGCTAATGAAATAAAAGTTAAACATATTCTGCTGACTATCAAATAATAGGCTAAGGCTCAATGGGGCGACTAGGATTAATATTTCAAGGTAAGGTAAATGAGGGCTAAAGATTAGGTTCATTCAAAGAAATGCCTAAATCATCTCCTACAAATTACATCCTTCATTTCATTTTATAAACACACCAGGCAAGTTCTAGACATTCACAATAACACGAGAATATAAAACCTTACACTCATGGCACATGCTCAATTCAAGACACATTATTGAGACTCTTACTCAGTTAATCACAAGAATTCAAACATTAAGCTTCAATCATGTTGAGTCAATTTCCAAGAGCCTAAGATTCTCAAACAAAGTTATACATTTGCATGCTTTAAAACTAAACATACTTGCATCTCACAATCATATATAGCACATAACAAGAATATCAAGCATCAATTAACTATGAGTTTAAAACCCAAAACCTATGGACTAATTTTCCTCAAGACGGTCGTCATCCATCCATCTTCGGAAACAGTCCCTCGCTATGACTAAAAACATTATATATAGACAAATAATTTTTTTATAATAACAAATAAAATAAAAGAAATTTTTTATTCTTCGGTTAAAGCCACCCCGTGGAAAAGAACCGAAAAGAAAAACTACTGAGTGATGAATCCATACTTGACTCCACAAATTTTTCAAATTTCCCTTGCCATTTTTTCACACAAGCATTATATTCACCAAAATTTGTTAAGCACAGAATTTTTTGAAATTTCCTTGAGAATTTCCCTCACCCCATAACCGTACTATGTCCTCATAGCATCAAATTAATATTTAAAAAGGATGAGAAATCTCCCTGAGCCTTTAGGCCTAGCAAACAACATGGTTTTCTTCAACTTTACAAGTGGGTGTTCGGCCCCACACTTTTTCTCTTGTTAGCTTCCTCCTCCAGAAGTACTCGAGACTTCCCCTCCATCTATGTAACTTTCCACAAAAACAACAAAAGATGAAAAATAAATAAAATCAGTAAAAATGCAAGAAATTAAAATGGATACCCGTGGTACCCTTGGGTTGCCTCCCAAGCGGCGCCTAATTTTCTGTCGCGACACGACGCCATTTCACACTTTTTCCTCCGCCTTGAGATATGAATCTCACCCTAATTTCTTCTCTAATTTTCTTTTTATGCTCCAGGGTAGTGGTGAAAAATTGCTAAGGACCAAACGTGAAGTCTTTGGCGTTTATTGGCCCGCTAAGTAAGTGAAGTCATTGTCTATTAGGCTCAGCAATTTCAGAGTATATGGGACTTGGTCCTCCTCTTGACATTTCTCCATCGGAAGACTCTATTTCTATAGCCGTCAACCAAACTTAAGGTAGAAAAGTGCTTCAGTAAGGTCAATGCACCTTAGTTACTGGCTTGCAATGCAATTGACCCCCTTACTTGCCTCTTCTCCGCGCCCAGCATCTATCTCTCTGTTAGTGTCAATAGGTATACTCTATCTTTTCTCCCTGAACGAATTTCCTACAAGTATGAAATGCATGTACTCAAGAGGAGATTCTAAATGTCGGGCTTCATCGAAAATTCACCCTTTTCTTCCTCTTGTAGTTCCTCTTGAATATCGCCTACAAGCGTGCGCAATTTGTCACAAGCCAGCCTCATCCATCATCTCCGTGATTTAAGCGCTCATCATTTTTAGAGTCTCTGCATTCTCCTCTTCTGACTTATCAATGTTGTCATTGCCTCCTTCATTTAGCCACGATTGCTCAGAGTTGTTCCCGGCCATGTCTTCTAATCGGTCTTGGCGCCCCAAATCCTCATTTTCAACTAACCACTATATTCTCAAAAAACAACAGAAGGATCGCAAGTAGGGAGCTCGAAGTATGCATTCGGACGGCCATCCCAATAGCCATCTTGACCACCACATATGTTGCATGTGTTACAATGTTGCCACCGGTGGTGTCCTTCGGGAAATTGAGAAAGATTCGTCAAAATATGAGTATTCGCCATTTTAAACCATTTGTGTTCCACGATGTCATGTCAAGAGAATTATCCGAAAACAATCAAAAATATTAAAAAATAAAATCAAGAAACGTTGTCAACGCTTGTATGATGCGTTAACTAACATTGGAAAATTTTACCAATTGCAGTCCACGACAGCGGTGCCAAAAACATGATAGGCCCGCAAATTATGCGGGTTGTACAAGTAATATAGTGGCCCTTTTTAAGAACCGGAATCTTGAACCCACAGGAGGCCGGGCTACGAGAGTCACTTTCTCAGTTTAATTTCTTGTAACTCTAATAATGAAGACAACGTGTCGAGGAAAAGTTTTTATATTTTGGAAACTATTTTTTTATACTAAAGTAGAAAATTTATACAAGTGAGTCTGAACAATGAATGTGAGCATGCTGGGCTAAAACGAACATGTAAAGAAATTAATTATCGATATACATGGTTTATCTTTTCCCGGTTGCTAGTCGGAACTTAGAACTGGATTAAAACTCTCGTATTTAACTTAAGAATCATAGACAGCACCTACATTTCTGTGATAGAAATTCATAAAACCGATTCCACACTTGACTAATACGACTTTCGGAGTATATTTCTATCTGAAGGTAAATCAATTCTCAATTTTCCCAAGCTAAGAAAAGATCATGTCCATATTAATTTCACAGTTTTTCTTGCCCTCTCGGGAGAACCCGGACTTTTTGGATTTACATTTTATTTTGGGCCTGAATAACCCAATGTTATAAGTAAGAAATAAAAATTTATTTGACATTATAGAAAATGATATTAGATAATCAACAATTACATTTCAATACAACAATTCATAACCTCAGCAAGAAATAAAATTAGCCACTCATTTGTGGATTGAACATCGTTAAATGAGTGTAAATCATGCAAACAATTGAAAAAAAGAAGAAAGGGATAGATAAAACCCTAAGAATGTTTGTCCTCTCAAGCACTTTGTAACCCCTTTTTCTTGGAAGTCCAGAATATGTGAAAATAAACCTAGTGTGCTGACTATAATCGGCCAGGAATTTTCCCGGAATAACAAGCAACGTGTCACGAGTGCAACATGGAGCATTGCATCCGTGACATGGCCCAAACGCGGAGGCTCATGGAAATCGCCCCAAAAATTGGCCTCGCGGCACCACACGCCGCGTTAGCACTTGTTGCACAGGCAGAAGCGATGGAGCCTCTTGGTCGCGCAGCCATCCTGCACCCTTGTTGCCAGGTGGGCTGTCTTGGGCAACCTGCCTGCCGTGGCACGTTGCCGACGTGTAGGTGGGCTGTTTGGGCCTCCTCTTTGCCGACGTTTGCGTGTTAGTTAAGTCTCCAAGCCTCTACTTCACCAACTCATGGATTAGCTCCTCAAAAGTCATCAAAACCTACAAAACAAAGGCTAATCATGTTGGTTGAGCACATATCATACACATTTATATAAAATTACATGAAAATGTATAAAATAATTTAGACAAGCCTAATTTAAGTTATAAAGCGTAACACGGACATGATATTTTGCCCGTGATCATAACTCCCTAAGAGCACCTCATTCTGCTTATTTTTCGTTGGAAATGTCTTACGCATGACAAACCACGATTGGTAGGGAGCTAGATGTTGCAGTGAAGAGGACACACAGTAAGGTGCTGATGATGACCCCGATCTAAGGTAGATAGGGAGACTTCATTACGGTCTCCCGGCCATTCTCACTTCCACACACCGGAGACCCCCAAAGAGCGGCGAGCGTGAGAACCACCTCAGGTCACTATGCCTAGCACCATTGGATCGGGGTTGGAGCGCTATTTATATGATGGCTTAGAGGATGGCTACTCAGCGCCGGCCCGGTGGTAACGGTTATTCTTTGAATCTGAGACACAGGTTCGAGGGTCAGTACTCTCTGAGTCCTCTAAAATTCACCGAGAAGATCATAGGGAGGGACCCTCAAGACTTTTTGGATTAGTTACAGCTTCGAATTTTTAGAGTGATGCATGCTACGCTTGTAGAGAAAGTCAGAATTCAAACTACGAGATATAGCAATATTATGGTATGAGAGTTGGGAAAGGTCCGAGGCAAAGACGTACCCCTTTGACTTGGTCAGTTTTTAGAGGCCTTCATAAATCATTACTTTCTGCCAAGAAAATCAACGGGCCAGGTGGATCGGTTACGCACTTGGAACGAGGAGTCGATGAGTGTTTAGGAGTATGCAATGAGGTTTGACTCCTTGGCAACATATGCGCCAGCGTTTGTGGATACCATGCTATCTAGGGTACATCGGTTTATCGTAGGACTACTCCTAGAGTATGTGGAGACCTGTGTTATGGCTACCTTACAAGAGAGGACAGGACATTGCGCATTCGGGCTTTGCTCAGAATATTGAGGGATTAGGCGACGTCAGCGGGGAGTGAAAGGTGAATCAGGAACAACATCGAAAGGCCAAGCCCAGCGTCATGTAGGTAGAATTCAAGGGTAGACCTAGGCTGCAAATATAAGGCAAGCCACCGGACCCTAAACGTGAGGTAGTAGATCGGATCATTGGGGATAGTCAGGTCCTAGCGAGAGGTCACGAGCATTAGGCTCCCCAACAGCAAAGGATCCGTCAAACGAGTCCACTGTACCACACTGTACCATTTACAGCCAACGTCATTTTGAGATGTGCAGTGCGGTTTTACTGCTTATTATGCACGTGGACAAGAGGGTCATATGATGAGGATTGTCTAACTAGAGTTCAAGGTGATCGAGACCGGTAGGACAGGTCATCAACAGGGTCACATGCCCTAGAACCTTTAGCAGGCATATTCCTCATCTCAGCCAGTAGAGGCCGAGGCAGACGAGACCTTGAGTTTTGGCGGTGGTCAGTGCACTTATGCTTTACCGGGACGACATGGTCAAGCCATCACCAGATGTTTTGATAGGTACGCTGGACGTTTGCTATCACTTTGTTTATGCTTTGATAGACCCAGGTTCCACTTTGCCTTATGTTACTCTATTAGTGGCCCGAAAGTTTGGTATAACACGAGAATTAGTCAGCCAATTCTTCTCAGTGTCTACACGCCATTGACATTGCTAAAGAAATTTACCAGGGTAGTACAATAGAGATTGTCGGTCGCCAGACTTTAGTAGATTTAGTGGAGCTAGAAATGATTGATTTTGATATAATTATGGGTATGGATTGGCTGGCGCCATGTTTATGCCAATATGGAGTGTTGGACTTCCGTCCAATTTCTTTCGGGGAGGTAGTGCGAGAGTGGAAGGCAATGCAGCCCATGCCAAAAGGTAGGTTTATATCTATCTTCGGGCGAGAAAGTTGATAAAAAGGGTTGTATTTACCATATTGTTAGGGTTGGGATACGCAAGCGGAATCCTCGACTCTTGATCCATCCAGAGTGGTTAGTGAGTTTCTAGATGTGTTTGAGATGGAGGCTCCTAGTATTCCCCAATGCGTGAGATCGATTTTTCTATCGACTTGCTACCAGGTACACAACCTATATCCATCCCTCCATACCGAACCACTCCCGCTAAGTTAAGAGAGCTGAAAGAACAATTGAAAGACTTGTTAAATAAGGGTTTTATCGGGGACAAGTACTTCGCCGTAAGTGCGCCCGGTTATGTTTGAGAGGAAGAAAGATGGCTCCCTATAAATGTGTATAGATTATCAGCAATTGAATAAAGTTACTATCAAGAATAAATACCCTCTTCCAAGGATAGACGATTTGTTTGATAAAGCTGCGAGGGTAAAAATATTTCTCCAAAGATTTACTTAAGGTCTAGAGTACCACCAAGTAGTCCAGGAAAAAGATATTCTGAAAATAACTCAGGACCTGGTCATTTGAATTCTTACTCATGTCCTTCGGAGTGGAGAATGCCCTAGCCGGTGTTTATGGATCGATGAACGACATCTTGGTATCTGAATTTGTTTGTGATAGTATTCATTGATGATATCACAGTATATTCTCACTCGAAGCTAAACACGAGATCATTTGCGAGCATTATGCCAAATCCTTAGAATCCGCCAGTTATATCCAAAGTTTTCGAAATGTGAGTTCTGGTTGAATTCCGTAGCTTTCTTGGGCCATATTGTACGGATATTGGTATTAGGTTGACTTATAGAAAAGCGAAGTAGTCAAGACATGGACTAGACCCAAAACTCCAACTGAATCTCATAGTTTTCTAGGAGTTACCCAGGTACTATAGAAGGTTCCTGAAGGATTTTCCCTATTAGCACCATTTGCAGTTGACTCGGGAAAGTAGGCCCAAGTTCCCCTTTGGACCGAGGCACGCGAGCGGCGTTTCTAGGACTGAAATAGATTGACATCTACACAGTGTTAGCCTTACTAGAAGGTTAGAGGGTTATGTTTTATACAGTGATGCTTCAGGTATTAGGTTAAGGTGTGTCCTGATGCAACATGATAAGGTAATTGCTTATGCTTTGAGGTAGCTAAGGAAGCCTACCCATGTTGGAATTAGCTATAGTGGTTCATGCTTTGAAAATATAGGCATTACTTGTATGTGTTCATGTGTATATTTTTACTGTTGAAGCCTCTGAACATCTTCACGCAGGAAGAATTGAATTCGTGGCGGCACCATTGGTTAGATTCTTTGAGAAAGAATACGATGTGAACACTCTATGATCATCCGGGGAAAGCTAATATTGTAGGTGATGCCCTTAGCCGCAAATCCAGGTAAGTTTGCTTATATTTGAGGCCAGAACAACGGGGAATGGCTCGAGCACGATTGGCAGTTTAGCGATCTGTGTGTAGATTAAGAGGATAATGGGGTTGTGGTCGGAATACACAGCATTATCATCTCTGATTGTAGAGGCCAAGGAACGCGTGCTAGGACCTAATCTAGTATAGCTCGGAGACAAGGTTCAGCGGGGTGAATTATCGGCCTTTGAGTTGCGAAGACGGGGTTTTGGTATGCGGAGTCGGCTCGTGTCCCCGAGACGTAGCACGAGATTCACTAGCGGAACATGGCGAAGTACATTATTGTCGTTACTCTCTTCATCCGGAGTTCGGCGAAGATGTACCATGATAAAGGAGATACTAGTAGCTTAGAATGAAGAAAGGCATAGTGAGTTATGCATACAGTGTCAATTTCCAACGGGTAAAAGCTGATCATAAGAAACTGACGAGGCCCGACTCGGGAGATATTTGTACCTATGTGGAAATGAGGCAACTAATATGGATTTTGTGGCCAGGATTACCCCACACCCAGTGCAAATTTGACTCTATTTGAGTTGACCCACAATAAGTGAAAGTCAGCCCACTTCTTGCTAGTCAGGATTTGCATTCTCGTAGAAGATTATGCCGAGTTATATATTAAGGAAATAGTCTAATTGCATGGTGTCTAGCATCTATCACACGATAGAGGGCATAGTTTACAACTAGATTTAGCAATCATTTTAGAAAGGCTTAGGGACATAGGTTAATTTGAGAACAACTTTCCCCCCCAGACAGATGATTAGACAGGGCGCACCATTCAGATGCTCGAGGATGTTAGGGGCGTGTGTGCTGGACTTCTTGGACGAAGTTGGGACGAGCATCTACCCCTTATTGAATTTACATACAATAACAGTTATCATTATGCTATTTAGATGGCTCCTTATGAAGCTTTATATGGGCAGAAATGTAAGACCCCCATATGATGGTTTGAAGTAGGGGAGGCAGAGTCGGACCTGATATGATCCACCAATCAGAAAAAGTGAAACTTATCAGGAGCTATAGTAATCGAGATGTCCTATTCGATTGTGTGACATAGAGACTTGGAATTTAATGTCGCATTGGGTATTTCCCAAAGTTTCACCGATGAAGGGAATGATGAGATTTGACAAGAAGGGCAAGCTTAGCCCTAGGGTTCTTGGTACGTATTGAATTCTTTGAATGGTAGGCCAGTGGCATATGAGCTAGAATTGCCTTCAATGCTGGGAATCTAAACCACCCGGTCTTCCATGTATCAATGTTATGAAAATATATAGGAGACCCATCTCGGGTTGTTCCAGTCGAGGATGTTCAAGTTACTGAAGAGTTATCCTGAACTCTAGTTGCAAGTCGTAGAGTACGGACTAGATATAACCTCCGTTAAAGTCTTGTGGAGGAATAGAAATGTTGAAGAGATGACTTGGGAAGATGAGGATGACATGAGGTCTAGATATCCTCACTTATTCTGGGCGACCCAGATTATACAATTGATGTGAGATTGTTTTCAGATGTTACTTATTGCTTATATTACTAGTAATGTTCAGTTGTTCACATCTATGTTATAGAGTAGTTGTTAATAGCGTCCTGTGAGACGCTTATGTTGAACTTTTTGCGTTTCAAGTTTTCGGATAGTCTATATTACGAGAGGGAGGCTACGCAGAAATTTTTCTACAAATAGTTAAATGAGTTGAGTCTTTTAACTCTAAAGATTACATTTGAGTATGAATATTCCTAGGGGAGGATGATGTTGCAGGAGTAAGTTTTATCGATTAACGTACGCGTGCGTACGTATGTTGAAATTTGGAATATGAAGCATGTGAGCAGCTCGGGGATGAATGTACGAGCACGGCGTCGGGCGGAGCAGGAGGTCGAGGCCAGAGGCCGGGTGCACACGAAAGCGGCGCTATCGCTGCACCTCTATCCTAGCGTGATGGGTGGCACCGCGCTTGTACTCCACTGACCCCACTTGTATATATATGTATTATAATTAGAGTTGAAAACATTACAAACATTTTCCCAAGCTCAATTCATTTTCCCTGATGTTTTCTCTCTACTTTTCTTTTGTTTTTCACCGATTACACTGCTAAACTCCCGTCTCCAAATGTCACCTTGAATAGAGTTTTAGGCCTACGAAAGCATCTCTGCAATGTTATTTCTTTAAATTCGCTTGGTGTACGAAGAGTAAATGTTGTGAGTTACTTCAAATTAGTCCTAGAGGCTACAGGCAATAGGTAAGCATTTCTCCCTTCTAAACTCTCAAGAAATTGTGAGTTTTATACCGAATTAAATAGAGTTGAATTATAGTTTATTATTATCAAAATATACCATTGTTGCGAGTCTTGGTATTGAAAATGGCTCTATTCTCTCAACGTAAGGAGCATGTTGAGGTAAATCTCAGTACAGGTTGGAACTAATCAGATAAATGAGAATTGACACTTGAGGTATGTTAAGGCTAGTCTCTTCGGCAAGTTATTCCTTTCGTATTATGTCCTGACCTACGTCCCTTTTTGTAGAAAGTCATAAGCATGTATGTCGATGATTTGTTACCGTTGATTGAGATTGGGTGTTTATTATTTTGGTTGGGGCTGACCCTGCCCTATATAGCCTTCCCGTCGACCAACCTCGGGGTTGCCGTTGTGTCATCACCTACGAGGCTATATAGATCTCTCCAAGGGATTGTATGTTGTCGACGGGACTATATTCAGGCCCAGGGCATATTACAGTCCATACACGAATGGGATTCTATTTTTATGCCTTATCGGCATCACTAACCCTCCGTCAAGCCTTGTGTGCCCGAATGCGATTATAGGATCCCATTGGCTCGGACACCACTATAGGAGCCCAGCGGGCTCGGTTACGACCTAGAGGCCAAGTAGATTGGCTATAGTTACGTTGACTCGTATTAACCATGCTAGGGTATAGGTAGGAATTAGCTGCTCGCCAGGGCTTATGAGGGGGCCTCGGGCTGGTTATTTTGTGCTGGTTTGTACCTTACGTCTTATGGGGGCCGGGTAAGGTTCTTGTTTGTATTACTTACTTGTTAGTTATATAGAAAGTAGTGAAGCCATTCAGGTTATAACGCTTACCCTTTATATTGATCATTTTCAGTTCTATTATCAGTTTTACTCAGTTCATTCCATTACGGCCTTACATATTCGATGCATATTATACGAAACCCATTTTTGCGTCGGCTGCATTACTTGCTGCGGGTGCGAACAGGCAGCTCAAGACCTTCTAGGCTTTGCCATCTAGAGTTAACGGTCAGTGAGCTCCTTTTCTCCATAGTTGATAGTTAGAAGGTTTGTTCTTTTATTGTACAACTTTGGGTAGGTCGGGACCTTTGTCCCGATCATTGTCCCTCCTAGAGCACACGAGGCTACAAATTCTCGGTTGTTGGTTGTTGTTGGCCGTGTAGAGATATGTATGCTTTATTTATGTATGTTAGCGTGTGGGCCCTAGTTTAACTAGTTAGTTAGAAGCCTTGTCGGCACTGAGGTGAATATGATCGCTTATTTTAGAATTTTTCTATAACTAGACAGCATGGTGGTCTTGTCAACCGCATAGAATCCATTTATCACCTTATTGTTAGTTGCTATTTTCCTTTACGGGTTCTGCGTGGCCTTGTCAGCCCAAGGTTGTATTTACAACCGAGATATAGTAGTTTATTTTCTTGGATTTTGAGTGCGCGGGAACCAATAATGCCCGACGGAGTCGGCCCGAGGTCGGTGTGGCATTAGGTGTCGATCATGCCTCCCAAGGTGGGGCGTGACATGAGACGGTAAGGGTTTCCTTTTGCCCAAGAATTTCAGAACCCTAGCAAGTTAATTTCTCTAGAACTCAAGTCTAAGGGATTTCATTCCATGATTGATTTCCCCTTATCTTTCCTCGATGCTTAAGTATTTCCATGAATAAGTTAGATGATATTCATGATTTATTTTCATCTTGTAAAATGTATTTACATAATCTTGATATTAGCATGATTTTTAGAGATTTCACTTCATGAGCTAGCATTGTTTTCATATAACACTGTTTTCCAAGTACATTAGATTTCCCCATGATTTAAATAATCGTGTTTTACAGTATGATTGGCATTATCGGTATAATCAACATTAGTATGGATTAGTTTTATCGGATCTTTAGACTCTCAAGACTTTTGAGATACATACTCCTGAATTTGTCTTAGGACTTTAATTTTGAGCTATCGGTGTGTTACAAATACCAATATTTTTATGTTTCTTCGGTTGGGAGTAGTACTTAGGGCGAGTGGAAGGTTCCTTAACACCATAGGATTTGACCCGAATGGATTTTACGGTTAGTGATCACGGCCGATTCTGTACCCTGGAAAGTACGGTGGGCCCTATTGATGGTATACATCAGGCTCACGTCTAGCTCACGTAGTTACTTTTGATTAACGAGACATTCCACAGTACAATTTAGTCTCAAATCTTAGAATATGTTAGTGACCCATATATAATTTTTACTATTTTCGGTACTCTTAGATTTCAGTTATACGCATGTATAATTTCGATCGGTCATTTTATATTATTCAGCATGTTTATTTATAATTTATTTAGCATGATTATATTCTAAACTTTCATGACCTTGCATACTGGTAACATTCAAAGTTTGATCGCATATTTTCATGTACTATATCTGTTTTATGATATAGGCTCAGTGCCAAACCTCGGTATCATAATTAGTTTCCCGGTAAATTTCAGCAGTTGTCCGTGGTGAGTTCTCATCTGCAGAGGGCAAGTTTCATCTTTAGTTTTGTTAATTTTAGTTATAGTTTCAGACCTTATAGTAAGCTGGGGGTTTGTCACAGCAACTCACGGTTTCTTTTAGAAGGTTTTTAAGATATAACATGTTAGTTTTATTCAAGTTTTTAGTATTTGAGCAAATATCAGTGATTTATCAGATGCTATTTATTAGTATTTGGTTATTGTTTTCAAATAGCTTTTGCTTATTGTCTTTTACAGTAGTTCAATTCTTATAGAATTCCTGTGTGCCATGGGTTTGCTTGGGGTCCTTGGCAGTCTAAGTACCGTTTCGCGTCTAGAATGTAGACTCTGGTCATTGACAACTTCTCTAGGTCTGAAAGCCTCTACTAACTAATGAGATGTAAGGACAAGCCCCAACTAACCCCAAGTCTGAAACTAAAACAAGGTAAAAGCTGAAATGAAGAAGATTACTCTAGTCCTCGGAAGGTGAGGACTCATAGTAAACTGAATTGATCAAGTGTCGAATGTATCCGTGGGACGGAGACTGATCACCTAAACATATATCATTAAGATATACCATAGGGTTTGTGGTCATGTGCTGATAATGTAGGGAAAAGTAAAATACACTAGTAAAACAATAGTCGAAATCATGAACATAAAACATGCTAGCTTAGAGTAAAGGGAAATGTTAAAAGTCATATTCTTGAAGTAATCAAAATCATAAGATATTCATCATTAAGCTAAAATAATGAACCAAGGTTTAGAAATAAAAATCATATAATGTACCATACTTGAAATCATAAGTAAAAGCCCATAAATTAATCAATGAGTCACATTTTACCTTTTGTAAACATAATATACGTAAGTCATGAATATGAATAACTTAAAACATGAGGAAAAAATGGGAGACTCGTCACAACCAACACAATCATGAGAGAGCTTACACGATGCCCAACTATCTCGCTCAAGTTGGCGAAGCCATTCCAAACTTGACAAGACAAGGAACAATTTGGTGTGATATCACTTGTGAATCGATAACGCTCAAGCTCACACTCTGATAAAGCATAAGCGGATGCTATCAATAAAAGATCCCAACAAAGGTTGGGTCAACCCCCTGAGGAATATGGTAAAGATATAGAATAACACAAGTATTTAATCTTTTAGGTATGTTATCTCCAAAAGGGGGGTTTATAAAAACCTTATAAAACAATAATATTGAAAATTGGTTGTTGTACATCAAGATTTTAAATTAACTAGGATAATTGTTCCCTTAGGTTCATAACTACTTTGGGTTTACAATTTGTGATCTATCCTGATAATTACTTGTAGAACTGATAACTAAGTCATCAAACGAATGGTTCGTCCCTGATAGATAGCCTTCACTTAATCACTTGGGATTAGATCTCATGGCGATTTCATTCTTCTCTTCTTCCAATTTGTATCAAATTAACTATCCTGCTGGCCCGGAACTCAATTCATACAATGACCCATAGATCACAGCTTTGTTGTAATTCTCTTTCTAATCTCTACTTCTCTAGGTTCAAGCAAGTATAATTCGGGCAAGTCTTAACGTTGGCTTTGTTAGAGAGCATTAAAGATGAAGAGAATACAATACAAGTGTTTAACATTGGTTTCAAATCACTTTGTGTAACCCTAGTTAATTAATTCACCATGGTTCAACCCTAGTTGTGGAGGTTTTAACCTCTCATGATTGTAAGATATTTATAAATTCATAGACAAATACATAAATGAATACTTACAAAGTTGATTGTTGGGGTGTTTAGTAACTACACGCAAGTGCACGTGACAAGTAGTAAAGTGGCTTAAGTAAGCCAAGTATCGATCCCACAGGGACTGAACTAAGGTACTAATTAACTTAAGTGTTAATGAATTATAACTTTAAGAATGCAAACAACAATTTAAATAAGATTTTGAAGTACAGTTCCTAATCAATAAATCTGAAAACAAAATTATAAAGTGATCTGAACTATAGTAATGAGCATACTGAGGCTAAATCGAACACGTAGGAATTAATTTAGCGATACAATTCAGTTATTCAGTTTGCTAGTCAGAATTATTGCCTATGGATTGGAACTTTAGTCTCTATCCAAGTTAAGAATCATGAACCTTCAATCTACATTTACGTGATAAAAGAATTTCATGTTCTAGCCATACATTACCGATTCCTTAATTGACTAATAAGACTTTCAGATATATTTCTATTCTGAATGTAAATCAATTCTCAATTTACCAAACTAAGACGAGATCATATCCTGCATGAATTCACATCTTTCAATTTCTTTCCTTTTAAAATCAAAATTAGTTTTTAGATATAAATAAACATTGGTCAAACATTAATGCAGTAGAACAAGAATTGATAGAACAACTATTGAAGAAAAGGTAAGCAGGAAATGATCAACAATTACATTCCACTGCGATTGTTTCTTAACCCCTCGGCAAGTGAATTTAGCCACTCATTTGTGAAACATCATCAAATGAGTATAAATTATACAAACAGTGAGATAAAAGAAAGAGATAGAGAAGAACCTAGAATTTTAGATCCCTCAACTGCACCTTAATCCACGTTCTTGCTCAACCAAGTCAGAATGTTTAAAAATAAACCTAAGTGTGCTATTTATACTATTGAGAATTTTCCCCGAAATAACAAGCAGAGTGGCATGGAGTGTATCGCGGAGCACTCCACTCCACGGGTGCTCATCATGGACCCTCTCTTGAATTAGGCTCCTCGGCAATTTCACCTCGGTGTGCCACGGCTTGCATGAACTGGCCAATGTGCCACGGTGCCGTCGCGCACCTGGAAGTGATGTTCCGGAGTAGTTGTACTCAACGTGCCACGACTTGAAACGCGTGGCATTTCCTCCGTGTCACGGAGGTAACACGAGCTTCCTTTGGAAATGGCCAAATTAAATCACCCAGGCGAGAATGCCTCCCTTTGATAAGTAACGTAACCGCGGCTCCATCGCGAGCCCTTATTTTCTTTTGCTCTTCTCGACCTTTTCCTCACTACTTGTTTCCAAGTCCATTCTCGATTTTTACCAACACGTATCTTAGCTTCCCAAAATTCCATTTTACCTGCAAAACAATGCTAATCATGTTGGTTAGTATAAATTCACATTTTAACTAAAAATCACATGAGAATGCACACATAGCGATAGATAAACAAGACGAAATGAAGCATTTGAGTATCACTTGGGCATACCTTTTAGTCACTTACTACATACTTGTTCTAGAACAATGCTTTCACATCTCATGCAACTAACACCCACACACTGCTCATTTGGCTCGACAATTCAAGCTACGGCTATACCGATTATTTAATATAGCAAATCATCAGAAAACAGCCATAGTCTCATCAATACAATGACATACACCACATTAAGACCCCCTAAACTCAAGAATCGACTCGTCTCGGCAACTCATGCAAATCAACTGATCAAGACATCCGACGCAAATTTAATCTCATCAAGCATGTGCCCTCACAACACAGAGAATTTCCCCATTTGCAATCATACGATTTCAAAAGCATTACATGTAGGGGTATATGAACAAGTCGCTCTCTCTCCCAAATATTCACATCATGTCATGAACCATAGGCTTGCCTCTAGTGTATTACTCCACTAATATATGGACGCGTGATGTAAGATCACGTAGGACTTAACGGGTTGTAATGTAAGCTAAGGAAGTAGTACATTTTGGGCTAACCAATAATAGCAACTGCTTCCTTAAGCGCTTTTCAATACATCCCACCAATATTATGGGCATTGTTTCTTCCTTCATCCTCTCATTCTTGAATATTTCTTTGTTTTTGTTCCCATTTCTTTAAGCACACTCGACTTAATAACAAAGATTAGTTATACATCTTTATTTTGTTAATTTTCGGCAAGTGCACCTTTGACCTTTTCTTTGCTTTCACCACCAACTTTTTCCTTTCTTTCCACAATTGTCACTCCTTTACAACGTAGGAAAATTATTACCTGAGCGCTTAAGAGTTTTGGATCAAATTGCGGCTAATGAAAAGAGGATTAAGCTCGGTTTGTACCTCCTCAAAGAAAGAAAAATAAATAGGCTAAAGGTTCAATGGGGCTAACTAGGAAGTACTTTAAAGGTAGGTATGATATGGAAAAATTTTCGGTTTTAATCAAAATGCCTACATCCTTTCTATTACACATCCTTCATTTCGTTTCGTACACACACGGGGAAAGTTCTAGACACTTCACAATAGCATGGAATAATGACCTCATAACACTCATTGCACATGCTCAACTCAAGACATATTCACCAGTTCTTCAATCAGCTAATTACAAGAATTAATGTAAGCCTCGATCACACCAAATAGAGACATGGCTAGGTATCTCAACATGTTTACATTTGCATGCTTTCATACGAATCACCCTCTTTGCAACTTAATATCATAACACATAACAAGAATTCCGAACCATGAAGTAAGCGACACGTTTAGGAAACAAACCAAGAAAGAAAATAAAACTATTCTATCGACTACATTTCCCTTAAGACGGTCTTCATCCATCCATCATAGGAAACGGTCACTTGTCACACCCCGCCTTGTGGGGTATGAGCGCTTTTGGTGCCCTAATAGGACTGAACTGCTAGACTGGCCCCCTGAACATCTAGTGCTTGGCTGGCTCTAACTCTGATTCAGGGAATCAAGATATAGCAGCAGTAAATACATACTCAAGCTGGAGCTAGGCCTATAGCCACTGTACAACAACAATAGCTAACCGGGAATCATATCAGATTATAGGGGGAGCCTAGGCGAATGACAAGGCCACCATACTGACTAGTTATAACTGAATCAAATAGTAGATCATAAACTACTACGTGAACGACAAGGTCAACACTACTAGCGGATAAGGCCCCACACGGCCAACATAAATAGCTAAATAAGTACGGCCCCACCGACCGCACAACTAGCCACGGGGAGATATAAACAATGTGCAAGCCTCTAAGAATACTGATAAGATGAGGATAGGGCCCCGACCTACCCATATACAACAAAAAATAAAATGATATAAACCTCTGAATATCAAGCTCGGATGGCAGTCTTGATGACTCTGTGGCCAGCTAGGATCACGAGGATCGACTCCTCGTCTATAGGTACCTGCAGGCAAATGTCACGACGCCCCAAAACGGGCGTCAATTGCCCAGTGCCAAGTATGCAAAGCAAACTGAACATAACTAATATAAACAACATAACTAGAAATCTTTTGAACGGTAGGAAGTATAAAGCTATGCAGGTGATGGAATCGAAATAGCTTATACATCTTTTGAAAGTAAGGTAGAACATCCACAATCGTCATGACGACACTGGCATCAATTAGCTAATAAATAACGTATATATATATATATATAACATACAAGGACCTATACCAGCCCCCATAGCGGAAAGGTACCAGCAACACACGATCTATATACCCCTACTGGGTCAAAACCATCAAACAATAAATCACTCCGCTACGCCTACTAACTACGAGCACCTCTATTAGCCCCCTTGGGTCTGCAGCTCTATGAGCCTCTAACTATAAGCGTATGAGTCGGAGGACTCCTATGCTTGTAAAGCATGTCTGTATCTATAATCGCCCCCTAGGCACAAGCTCAACGGGAGTAGCTATCTTGCTATCTTGAAATCGGCTGATGGAGAATGCTGCATCCCATCTTCGTCCTGCAAGCGGCATGCCACTCCTTTGGTAATGTCACTGTATATGGCGGGCGAGTCGACACGGCTGTCGGCGGCGAGGACGCTCTAACGGTGCCCTCTTAGCACAAAACGGGTCTCAGCAGGCAATAATCTGTATAGCAAGCATGTTCTTGTCCCGAAAAATACTATCCATGTTTTGATATTCTATTACGAATCTCTTTTCTGCATTAAAGCCCGATTTTATTCACCCAGCTAAGCGTATAAAATAATTTAAGTTGTATGCGTGCGGTTCTGCTGACATAGTCTGAATATATAATAACATAAAACATGCTTAACTGGATTCATATTGGACCCAATACTCGACTTCAGTATTCTTTCTTCTAGAATTCACGCTATTTTCTATACTAGGATTACTAACTTGCCGAAGGAACTAGCTTTATATCCTTCGCCGGCTTTCCCGACTAACTGGCATAGCTCGGCCAGTATTCAGCTATTTCTCCCAGCGCATTCATATATAGGTCAATTAGAACTAAATACGCTAATATTACGGAAGAAAATATCATTTCAATATATATATAGCCCAATTTGGCTTATCGAAAAACGGTCGAAAACTCGCTATTTCTCGAAAGTCCGGAAAGGAAGAAATACTAACTTTAATGCTAGGAGTATATTGACACTAATTTGGAGCAATTCTTACCTTAGCTCGTACAGATGGCGATTCGCCGGCCAATTTTCACAAACTAACTCATGAGAATGCTCCGGCAACTTAATACTTCACTACCCAAGATTACTTTGAGTTTGGGCGTTTAGCAGCTAAAAGGAAGGAGTTTTAAATAATCCCTTCATCCTCCTACTTTGTTACGCTCGTTTTAAAAATTAAAAGTGGGGAGAATGAATTTAGCTTGATGTGGGGAGAAAAGACATATACTTCAGGACCTTTAAGTCGCATTCGAATGCGATTTATAATCGCATTGCCTTGCGACGCGCTGACTTGGCGCTTGTCAGTCTTCCCGGTCCTTTTATAGCATGTATGGCATTCTAAAACTCTTAGCAATATGCGAATAGACCATCTACATGTTAATTTACGAAGTGTAACATCCTCCTCCCCCTTAAGAACATTAAGAGTCTCGAATGTAAACTTCTACTTATGGGGATCTCAACACTCGACATATTTAGAAAAATTTAGGCAGAGTTTCCCCTGTAATATGGACTATCTCAAAAACTGAAATGCGAAGCAGTCAATAAGTACTCCACACAATACTACAACATTCTGTCAAGTAAGACTAGAGTCAACTATCTCATTTATACATATAACATAAGGCATTTCATATGATAACAATACTAACATACCTCTTGACTGGCTAGGCTTGAAACAAGTGAGGATATCCCAAGCTTTCATATCTTCCTCTGCTTCCCAAGTCATCTCTCTCGGTTCTGTTCGCCCATAATACTTTGTAGAAGCAATATCTTTAGATCTCAACTTTGTGAATATACTGTCTAGTATGACTCTTTGGAACTTCTTCATAAGCTTACTCTTCATAACCTGGACATCTGAACTGGGAAAACTCTAGAGGGTCTCCTATACTTCCTCAGCATGGACACATGGCTTCCAGGTAAACAGACTCTAATTCTTGAGGTAAGTTCAGCTCGTATGCCACTTAGCCTATTCTTCGGTGAATCTGATAAGGCCCAACAAATCTCGAGAATTTGAGCTTACCTATTTTTGCGATATCATCACCTCTTTCATTGGAGAAACTTTCAAAAACACCCCGAGTCATTCACATTAAATTCCAAGTTTACGCGTCGCACGTCGGCATACGATTTCTAACGGCTCTAGCGGTCACATTAGGCATTCTCGATAGCTTTACTTTTTCTTCGGCGGTAATGATCTCTAGCCCAATCAATGCACAGTTCTCCTACTTCAAACCAACCGGCTGAGTCTATCGCCCATACAACGCTTCATAAGGCGCCATACGAATATTTGAATGGTAAGCTATTATTGCTAGGCGAACTCAATAGCGGTAGGCGTTCATCGGCTACCTCAAAATCTAACACACATGCTCGTAACACATCCTCGAGCATTTGAATGATCTTGGATGCTGCCTGCCCATCTATTCTAAGGATAGAAAAAGCTGTGCTCGAGGTTAATTTGTATTGATATACGAAATGAGTTGCCAAAACTTAGCTGCAAACTGTGCCCCTCGGCGGAGATAATGGACAGCTTTGGGACACCATGCGGTCGACTACTTCACGGTATACGGCTCAGCATCATCTTGACGGAGAATGCTGGCAGAAAATGGGCCGATTTTATCAGTCTGTCAATAATTATCAAATCGAGTCATATCTACGCACAGTGCGGGAAATCCACAAAATCCGCAGATTCACTGTTCCTACTTCCAAGAGGAACAGCTATGTCTTGATTCAATCCTCCTAGTTTCTGGTGTTTGCTTTTGCTTGCTGGCGGTTAGGACGAGCTCACCCAGTGCTATTCCTTCTTCATTCTTGGCTCTGCGGTAGATTTCATATCATGGTACATTTTAGTCGAACTTTGGATGGAGGGAATGAGCATAGTGTACCTTACCCATAATCTACTGGCGAAGCTTTTGCAACGTCACAGACGCAAGGCAATCTTTATATATCAACACTCCATCCTCGGTGCAAAACTCTGCTCACATGCCTCGGTCTACTTTGGAACTTTGCTGTTTCCTCGTCGGTTTAGTCAAAGGTGCTATAAAAGTGGAGAATCCTTCCACATACGTAGTACCCAGCTAACTTGAAACTGCATTATCGGTCAGGTGGTAGGTCTGGGCCATGTTTTCACTATATTTTTACTGTGTATCTATCTGTATACAACCTCCGCACAATGTGACCAAAAAGACTACTAAATTCAGCTGATTCACCTTTAGAGAAATTGGCATGTAATTGGCGATCATGCGATTTATCATCACAGGAGCCCGACAAGTAATCTCTCTGTATAGCTAGGTTTATCTGGCCTTATGGCCCAGATACTAATGTCACTCTTCTTTATGATATCTGTGTAGTACTGCACACCATGTGCATGTATCCATTAGAGGATCTTGATAGTGATCATGATCTCTAATAATCTGTTGAATAAATTTGAATAGGCTGGTGAAGGACCCGAATGCTGAAATAGTCTAACAATGCTCTAAATGTCCTACTCGGACATACGCGGCTCATCATAGCTGAGTTGTGGAAAGCTAACTTCTTTGTTTTTCTAATTGAACAATTGTATAGCTATGCTTAGTCTGACTTACTCTAAGGCAATCCGTCCTGGATCTTTATAGGAACCTACCGATTTCCTTGTCTAGTAAACACTATGCTAGCGAGTACTACCAATTCCTCATGCACAGTTTAAGTATCCACTCCAAATCTATCTTCTTGCACTAAAATTCTCGGTCTTTTTGGGTAACTTTGTAAAAATGGCCCCCTCCTTGGATTCTATATACTTGAACATTTTACAAAGGCTGGCTAGGGTACTGGCCCGTCAGCAGCTCTTGTTGTGGAACCTTCCTTAGGGTACTCACGGTTTTGTGCATTTGAGATGGGTTTTGGCGGGCTTTGGGGTGTTCTACATGATAAGCGCTAGGTGGCTAAGTGACTCTCACCTACAAGGCTGGAAAAATGATGTACGACCATAACATGCGGAAGTGCAATTGTTGCTAACCTCTTGGAATATGCTTAGTCGGTCTCTATTTAGAATCGACGGCACGGGCGATAACGTTACTGGTCCTTAGGGATCTTCCTGCTAATACGGCGCCCGATGGTTGTTAGACCATCTAACTCCGCCCGTATCATCCTCCTCCTGATTCAGGCTACTAACTCCTGTGAGCTTCTGAAGTCTAGATCTGGCATCAAACATATAAGTCCATTAACTCAATAAGGCGAGGGCGAGAAAGTTTTTATGACTTCATACATGAATCACTTACTGCCCCTTTTTGGCGAGGGTCTGCGGTATGATCTGTATATATTTCCTAGCAGCTAACCAGAATCTGTGTGGCTGTAACCCTATGGCAGCTACTCACGGCATATTTGATATCTATATATATCTATATATCAACAACTACGTACAATAAGTCTTGAATTTTGTAGTGATATGTAATCTTTGACATGCTTTATGGAATGTCATACGCACGTGATATACTACTTCTACAGTCTAATGATATCTCCTATCCTCTCGGACCATTTCATTGGATTTCATCCATTCGGAAGCAACAAACACATGCACTTTAGCTATGATGCTATTTAAAATTTTGCCACTCTTACAACGTGGGTCAACATTACACCTTGTGGCTTACTTGGCATTACATTAAGGCTATGGAAGCCATCTTTGGGCCTGATCTCCAAGTTCCTACTGGATTAGAGTCTGTGTCAGCAGTCTCTTAACTTCCCTCTAGGCTGACATACCATAACATTACTGGACTATAAACACTATCTCTTGTTGTCGGTCAGGCTTAGTCCTTAATACGATGTTCTCTGTCCCCGGAGGTGATTCTAATTTCCCCTCCAAAATCTGGTATTCCTGCTTCTTCCTTATCTTGCTTAGGCTGAGCCTGGGGTTCAACGTACCTTACATTGTCGATACGGTACTGGTCAAGTCTCCAGCCTATACTTCTTACGGCATGATCGGACCAACAACTTCAACCTGGCTAACAACTTAACATTCATTACAACAGATTACATTACAGAACATACCACACAAAGTCACAGGGTCACATTTTTGCACAGGCACAACAACACAAGACATAAACATAAACAACAACAAAACAACTAGCACCCTAACTACTCCGCCCCACACTTAAGCCGAACCTTGTGTCCCGATGTTCATCAATTAAACATACCACAAGGTAGAGTGGTGAAACTCTCGATCAATCGAAGTATTCAACTTCTTCATCAGGTGTCGTTGCCTCATCTCCCAAATTCAGATCGCCATCTTCCTCGGCTCAACATCTGAGTCCTCACGCGTGTCTCCATCATCGGCGGGGACATCATCATCTCTGAGCTCCACAAATTTTGCCCCACTGCATAGAGCCAGGCATTTTCGCCCAAAGGGTAATCTAAGTCGAGCTGCCACAGCTCGCTCTTCTATTCTTTGGCCTCCCGCCTATGCACCTTCCCAGCATCTACATCCCGTACATGCGGGCCATATCTTGATCATCCCGAGCATGTAGCTTGGCTAGTGGCTTGGCCCATGAGTAGTGTCGAGTGCCTTGGTTTTAGTGACATCAAGATACGCACATCAGTTTGCGGTATAGCAATCAGGGCTCTTTGATATCATGGCCCCCCAGGAACGTGGTAAGCAAACCACCGAACTTTCGTACTGTGCCCTTGATGCAAATGGGCTCTCTTCATGGTGGAGATGATCACATAACACATCTCAAGCCTTTCATCGAGGCTACCAAGCACACTCGATCCGGGTGACATCTGTCATGCCCCGGGTAAAGCAGGAACACACAGTGCACAGCCATGGCTTCCTGTTCATCTGAGAGTAAGGCGAGTGTCGATGGTAGCCCTCCTTGTACCTACTCCGTCTTCCTTGAGCAGGCTCCACATAGTGCGTACGTGTCGGCATAAGATGGAGTTATGTTCGATTAGGAGTACATGGGCGTATGTGTCCCTTTAATGTCTGACCCCATTAGAGCTCAAGGTGTGCTTTGCCCTAGTTTGACAGTGCTGGCTCGCGGAGTGGGTTCAGTTGACGCCAGAACTCCAGTCAGATGGGGTGCACTCCACAGATCTTCAAAGATGAAGTTCGGCCAGTGTCAATCCCGGTGTACGATCCTTGGGAATTCCTATACCCGCGGCTCCTTGCAATTTTCTCCTCTGGAAGTATTTGGTTTCTTTGTGTCTTGCATACCATTTCTTCCTTCATCAGTCACCATCGGGTTAAGTGGCTGTAGAGCGTTGGCCTCGCGGAACAGCCCCAGTGGCTTCTTTAGGCTAGCATTCCCAATTTAGCTCGTTTCTTGTTGGCGCCCGTGTGAGTGCTCCATTTCTTATCTTGTCTGCCACCTGACATTGTTCTGCATATAACCCTTACAATCCCAATGTTATTCAAATCATAACTAGCTACGACTAGGTTGGGTTTAGTGGATCCTTACACTTAGTCTTTAACGCTTGATTAAAATAATTCGGCCAAGACATTCATGATTTCACAATCTTCCATTCAACATAGCAGTACCTTCGCACAATTGATGAAATAATTTCTATCTTTTCTCAGACTGTTACAATGAATAACAATATCTGCTATCGATTCTATTCATCATCATAGCATGGCAAAATTTTTGTTCTCAACAGCCTATGCAATTCACCAATTTCATTTTCCGAAATTCCTTGTCTACTTAGCATATTCAGCAATCACAACATAATTCCATCACCCAACATGCACAACCTAATTTTTCACATTTCAAACCAATTTAGTCTTCTTCCCTATTTAATTCCAACCCTAGCTACCAATTTCAAAAATTCAATAAAATATGCATTCATCGGGTTCTTCTATATACAGCGATAATATGAACATCAATCAATCACTCTTAAATGAATTCAAGCTTAGACAATTTTCCTTTAGAATAAGGTTACTTACCTCATGTTCAAGCATCGAAATTCAAGCAAAAATGAGGTTAAGTTCAGAACATACCTTTAATCCGATGAAATCGAAGAAAACTTAAGAAAACTTGTGCCTAGGTCTGTGTCACGTTGGGGAGAAGGGAATTTGGGGTGTTGGTCGCGGAAGTATGGAAAATAAAGGATGAAATTGAGAGGATTTGGGGTTTTAAAAGTGCTTTTCGAGCGGGTTACCCGGTGGCCCGACGCGAAATAACACTCAACGTGTCAGCGGAGGGTGCAGTGGAGCACCTCCTCCCATGCACGGAGCCATCGCACAAGCGTTTTGGAGTTTTAAAAATTCAGCGGAATAGGCGCAGCGTGTCACGGAGCCATCACGTAAACTCCTTTGTAATGCCAATTTTATTTTCTCACCTGATTTTCTTTGCGCTTCTTGCATTTTTGTCCTCCGTTCCACTTGAAAATCATTTCAACCACAATAAATTGTTAGAAATTGCATGGTTGTTGCCACTTAAAAAAAATGTTTTTCTTTATTTTCTTTTTTTGTTTGTTTTTTTGTTTTTTTCAAATATTTCTATCATCTCTGTTCCTGTGTTCAAAGTTTTTGCCTCCGCAGCACCTGGTTTACCGTCGCGGCTCGGCGTCATTCACGCTCAATCATCCTCTAGAGTGAAGGATGTCTTCTCTCCTTTTGACCTCACCTGATAATGCTTACAACGCTGCCCATTAACCAGAACGTGGCACTTCGATCTTGCGCACAACTCCCTTTGCCCGTGTGGGATCATTCTCACAACTTCAAACGGACCTGACCATTTGGACCGTAATTTTCTGAAGCAGCCTCAACCTTGAATTGAATAGCAATACTTCTGCCGGCTCGAATATTCGATGCACCATATGCTTATCATGCCACCTCTTGTTTTCTCTTTGTACTTGGCACTTTCATAAGCATGCCAGCGAAACTTATCAAGTTCGATTGCATCAGCCTCTTCTTACCTTCTAGCTCTAGATCCATGTTCAATTTCCTCCGACCCAGCTCGATGTTCTAGCTCCCACAGTGATGACACGCCTTTCATAGACCAATCGCTGTGGAGAAGTCCCCCAGGTGGTGTCTTGTAAGCGGTTCACCTGGCAACAACGCATCGTCGGTTGCTTGACCAATCACTACGTTATTGCATTCACTGTTTTCTGGAGAATCTGCTTCACTTCTCTGTTCTACCTCCACTTGCCCACTAGTTTGGGGATGATATGTTGTTGCTTCCTTATGGCGCACCCCATACTTAGCCAGCAAGTTCTTGAAACTTACCTTTGCAAATGAGCCTCTATCAGCGATAATGGCTCGGGGTGTCGAACCTAGTGAAGAAGTGCTTTCACAAATTTTGTTACCACCTTGTTGTCATTCCTTGGGAAAGTTGTTGCTTCAACCCACTTTGATACATAATCAACGGCCACCAAGATGTAACGATTGCAAATGACGGTGGGGAACGGGCCCATGAAATCTATACCCCATACATCAAGGATCTCCACTTCTAATATATGCGTGACATCTCTTGCCTTCTACCAATTGTACCTGTCCTTTGACATCTACCACACATTTGACGTATGCCATAGAGACTCTAAGCGATTAATGACATTTGTAGCACCTTAATACTTGTTGTCCAGCTCGCCTCCGTGGTGCCCTCCATACAATGAAGAGTGGCAACTCCTCAAAACTTCTGCAATCTGGCTCTCCAGAATGCATCTTCTCATCTGATCAGGTCTGTTTAAACAAGTACGGCTCATCCCAAATAAAATACCAGCAATCATGCATCAACTTTTCTGCTGAGTGTAGCCTCCGGTGGATAGACTCCACTCACTAGCAAATTCACTAATGTCTGCTACCAAGGGATCTCAGCTTCCCTTATTGCCAGAGCTGCTCATCCGGGAACTCCTCTTTGATCTGTCACCTTCCTTCACATGCGACCATTTCCACGTTGCGATAGGTGATGCCACTTGATTCTCGCTCCCTTTCTGTCCACAATCTCTAGGTCTAAATCTTGCAACAACAAGATCATCTGATCAGCCTAGGCTACATCCTTCTTATTACGCAGATACCGAATCGCCGCATGATCGGTATACACCACTAGAACCCACCTAATAGGACCTGAATTTATCAAGCGCGAATACACAATTGCTAGCATCTCCTTTTCTATAGTGTATAATTAACTTGGGAAGCGTCCAGTGTTTTGCTTGCATAATGAATAGAATGAAAAATTCTATTCCTCCGCTGCCCCCAATACAGCTCCTACAGCCACATCGCTTGCATCACACATCGATTAAATGGTTGTTCCCAATTCGGAGAATAAGGATAGGTGCTTCTATCAATTTACATTTCAACTCCTCGAATCTTTTGAAAATACCGTCCTCATAAACTCGAACTTCACCTCTTTTCTAGCAACCTGCATATTGGTCTAGAAATTTGAGAAAAGTTCTTAATGAACGTTGTGAAGACCATGCAGAAAAGCGCAAGCACCCTTCATAACACGGGTGGTGGTAGCTTTTCAATAACTTCAATCTTATCACGATCGACCTCCAACCCCTTGCAAGACACTTTATGGCCAAGGAAGATACCCTCCTTGACTAAGAAATGGCATTTCTCCCGGGATTGAGTACAAGGTTTGATTCTTCACTGACTGAGCTAGCACTGTTTGTCAAGATTCTGCAAACAGTAAGCAAATGAATTGCGAAAGAGGAAAAATCATCCATAAATACCTCTAAGGAATCTTCCACAGGTCAATGAAAGATCAACTATCATACATCTGGAATGGCAGTTGCATTGCATAAACCAAATGGCATTCTGCCTAAGCATATGTCCCATAAGGACATGTGAAAGTAGTCTTCTCTTACTCAGGTGCTATTTCTATTTGGTTATAGCGAGTACCCATCATGGAAACAATAATATTCTTATCGTGTCTGTCCAATATCGATCAATGAAGCGGGATAGGATAGTGATCTTTTCTTGTGGCCCCTCATTGAGCTTTCTAACTTAGTCATGCAAATCCGCCCGACACAGCAGCTAATGCGAGTAAGTTAGCTCATTTTCTCATTGGTGACCATGATCATCCCTCCTTTCTTTAGGACACACCGAGCAGGCTAACCATTCGGCGAAATAGGATAGACCACACCTTCATCAAGCCACTTAATTACTTCTTTCCTAACCACATCCTTCATCATCAGATTCAACCTCGGTGATGTTGTACAGTAGGCTTTAACTCTGTCTCTATGAAAATTAAATGTGTGCAAGTTGGAGTTGATGCTGAATATCGACATTTACTTGACCCATCACTTTCCTCCTTCTTTTGACCACCAATGCTTCTTCTGTGCCTCCCGTCAATTCTGCGGAGATAAATTTCAGGCAAGGTGTCATATTCCCCCAAAAAGACATATTTCAAATGTGGAGGCAATGTTTTCCATACTCCGGTTTGGAATTGCTTCCTCAAGAGATGGTTGCGGAAATGGTTCCAGGGACCTATCAAAGAGTAGTCATGCTTCTGAGATACCATTTTGGTTCGTTCTTCAACATTTGCACCATCTCATAAGTATCTATCTCTGAAATGATCGAAGCTCATCGCGCTCACTGTATATCTCGAATCAACAATCTGGAAGAATTTCTGCTTGATTTAGCACATTGATTCTTTAGCTCCTCATTTATGGCCGGAAGCTTCATGGAGTTATATACATCAAAATACACTTTGTCATGCGCTGCATGGTCAGGAGTTTGCCCTGCAACTACATCCAATCAAAGCTCTCCCGGTTTCCAAGAAAGGACGTCCCAAAATAAATGGGACTTCGCATCTGGCCTCAAAATCTAAGAAAGTAAAATCTATCGGGAAGATAAGGGAGCCACTTGCACCCAGTGCGTCCTCCTGTGCCATCAGTGCGGCCCGAAGAAGCAATTAAGCTAATGCAAGATCACTGTAGTTGATTAGGACTGCCCAGCCCCAACTTCTTCGATGTCATCCAAGTTAATGTTCTAACTACAATTGCATAATCCGTGAGCTGGATACTTTGCCCAATTGTGATTTGAATTGTAACGCTCCTAGGGTCCTTGAGCTTTGTTGTCAACCTATTATCCGGGAAGTGCACTCTCGGTAGCGCCGTAGCACACTCCGTCAATCTGCTTTGTTAGCTACGATGTCCTTGATATACTTTGCATATTTCGGCACTCCTGCAAAACATCAACCAAAGGTAAAATTAATGTGTACTGTTTAAGCTACCACTGAACTTTTGAAACAAGCTTCCTCCTTGTGTTTCTTTAATCATTGAGGAGACAGGGGTGGTGGTCTTTCTCTTCAGCTGCCTTCTCCTTCCCCTCTCATCATCACTATTCCCTATTTTCTCCACTGCTCCTGACTGCTGAGGTGGTCTTCTGGTTTCATCTCCTTGAGTTGTAAACCACTCCTTGTAATTTATTAGCATTGATTCAGGTCGGTGTCACTCGGTAGTCTCCTCTTGGCCTGGTGTTTTGAGCTCCAGCTAGTTGTCCAAACTGTTACTCCAATGCCTTTGTCGCTAACTGCTGGTTTTTATGTCTCTTTGCCAATTTCACATAATCGACTGCATATTGTTGATCTTGGTTAGCTAACATTGTTTTAAACATTTACTCAATGCTGGTGGGTGGTGGAGGAGGTGCATTGTTTCCTCGTATTGAGTCTGACAATTCTGCCTTTATGGTTTCTCTGCACCTTGATTCGAACTGCGCCCTTGATGGCTGTTTACTACCCCAAGAAATTCGGATGATTCCTCCAATTCGAGTTGTAATTATTTCCATATTGTTAGTAATTATTTCTCTCTGAACATTCCCAACAAAGTTTATTGAATCTGGATTTGCACCACAACACTCGGCTAAGTGTTCATTACTACATACTTCACCAAACCTCTTTGCACTACATTAGCTGAGCTTGAGGTTGATTGGCTCATCTTTGCTGAAGTGGGTGTTGAGTTGATCTTTACCCAGCGCGGCTATGCAATGCGGCGATAGGCTGCAAGGCCATCCGCTAAAAAACTCCACCACCCGCTTTCCTTGTTCCACCTCTAGAAATTAGCATTCCACTATGGATTTCCTTGAAATACGGTTTAACAAAGTATCTGACTCCTCATAAGTCTTTTCTAATATAACATCCCCGACTCTGAGTCTGCAAAAATTTTTTTGTGTAGAGGTTTCGCCACTCTATGAAAGTATACTACAAACATCCTTTAGACTAGTGATGGTGAGGACAATCCGGTTAACATAGATTTGAACTTCCCAAGCGATCTGATTCTCACCCTCTCTTTTTTAAAACTTAGAATCTGACTTTTAAGTCTTGTTGTTTTCCGGATGGAAAGAATCGTATGAAAACTTTTCTTGCAAGATCATCCCAAGTGGTGATAGAGTTAGGTGGTTGACTTTCAACCATCTCTTTGCTTCCCAATAATGAAATTGGGAATAATGTAAGCCTTGCGTAATCGGATGATACTCTGGCGGGGATGGTGTCACTTGTCTCCAAAAAGTTTTGGAGATGTTGTTATATGGATCTTCGTGAGGAGACCTGTATATTTCCCTTGGGTGTTTATAATTACTACATGTTATTTAGCTCAAACCTCACGGATGAGTGTGAGAATAGTGATGCTAACATTGAAATGAAGATGTGGGATTGCAACTTCGAGAACCGGCCTAGCTGCCATTTTCTCGGGCATAACCTTTGGCCCTTACAAGAGGTGGATTACATTGCTCCGGGAGTGTCTTTGTCTTAGAAACTGCAGCTTCTTCTCTAGAGCTTCCCTTCTTTGTGATAGGTGTCTTTCCCGGCTCTAAGTATGAATCACCAGCTCCTTATCTCTTTCCGAGTGTTCAACGAAATTCAATATCTGCAAAAGTAAGGCTAAGATCAAGTTGCTTGCTTATATAGAAATTGTAAAGCTAACACTAAGAAAACAATTTTACTTCATTGCAGTGCCGACAACACCAAAAACTTGTTCGAGAGTTTGTTTAGTAACTACATGCAAGTGCGTGATCGAACAAGTACAAAGTGGATTAAGTAAGCCAAGTATCGATCACCGGGGGTTGAACTAAGGTACTAATTAGCAAATGTTAATGAACTATAACTTTAAGAATGCGGACAACAATTTAAATAAGATTTCGAGAGTATAGTTTCCTAATCCAATACGAATCTAAGACAAGAGTATAAAGTGAGTCTGAACTATAGTAATGAGCATACTAAGGTTAAAAACGAACATGCATGGAGTTAATTTATCGATACAATTTAGTTAATCTTTCCTTAGGTTGCTAGTCAGAATTATTTCCTATGGATTGGAACTTTCGTCGTCTCTATCCAACTTAAGAATCATGAACCTTCAATCTACATTTCTGTGATAAAGGAATTTCATGTTCTAGCCACTTATCGATTCCTTAATTGACTAATAAGACTTTCGGATATACTTCTATTACGAATGTAAATCAATTCTCAATTTACCAAACAAAGATGAGATCATATCTACCAATTCACTTCTTTCCAATTTCTTTCCTTTTCAAAATCAAAATTGGATTTTTTTAGATATACAATAACAATGGGCCAAACATTAATGCAGTAACAACAGAATTGATAGAACAACCATTGAAGAAAGATGAAAATAATGATACAACATTTACATTCCTACAATTGTTCTTAACCTCGGAAAGAGGTGAATTAGCCACACATTTGTGTATTAAACATCATAAAATGAGTATAAATCATACAACCAATTGAGATAAAGAGAAAGAGTTAGAAGAACTACGTCTTGTCTTTACTCTTCCCCCATCCTCCCGTCGCCTTTTGTCGCTCAACTTCGATAATTTCGTCCCCTCAAGCACTGCAACCCCACGTTGCTTGCTCAACCAAGTCGAATGTTTAAAATAAACCTAAGTGTGTTATTTATACTGTTGAGAATTTTCCCGGAATAACAAGCAACGTGACACGGAGTGTATCATGAGCACTCCCCTCCGTTCCGCAGAGGTATCGCAGACCCTCTCATGAATTAGGCTCCTGTGATTCTCGCGTGCACGGCTTGCATCGCGGAGCTGGGCCAATGTCTCCACGGTGCGGTCGCGCACCTACACTGGAAAGTGATGTCCCAGGTAGTTGTACTCAACGTACCTGACTTGCATCACATGGCATTGCCTCCGTGTCACGGAGAGTGAACGCGAAGGCTTCCTTTGGAAATGGCCAAATTAAATCACCCGAGGCAAAGTATCCAGCGATAGTAGCGTTACATGGCTCATCGCGGAGCCCATAGTTCTTTGCTCTTCCTTGACCTCTTTCCTCCTTGTTTCCAAGTCCATTCCCGATTTTACCAGCACGTATTTGCTTCCCAAAATTCCATTTTACCTGCAAAACAATGCCAATCATGTTGGTTAGTATAAATCACATTTTAACTAAAAAATCACATGAGAATGCACGATAGATAAGCAAAAGGCGAAATGAAGTATTTGGTATCACTTGGGCATGCAATTCTGCCCAAGATCAATGAATAAAAAAACACCTTGATTATTGCAGAGGTGATGTTGAAGAATTTAAGAACAAGGAAGAAATCAAAGCACGAAAATCTCCAAGACTTGGAATTAAAAAGTTAACAACAACTTGTATCTCAATGAAATAAAATAATGTTCGACTCTATGATCTCCTCTTTCTATTGAAAATAACCTAATAGTATTTATACAAATAATTGGAATCTTCTCCAAAGTAAACAGGAAAACTACCAAAAACTATCGCCGCCTTCCAATGACCCGTAGTAGGATTGTACGGGTCCTATGTTTTTCATTACATTAACCCGGCTTGTGCTGTGAATTTGGCTTAGTGTTGACTTCAGCTATGACTCTTACTAAGAACCTGTAGTGCAATCTTACATGGCAGACGTAGACTTCTTGACATTCTGTTAACTACGGATGGCTTGGTATGATTCGTACCTCGGTTTACGATCCGTGGCTCCTTCTCGTACCTTGAGTTAAATCGGTCTTCTTTTTCTCATATTTTCCATGGATCCTGATGCGAGTCTTGGGTAGGTCTCACGGCTCGTGGTTGCCACCACGTACTAGGATACTTGGCCTGTGCAAAACCTTGTAGAATTTACTACAACTACTATGGTACGACTCATACCAGTATGATATGGAACCATGAGCCGTAAGTTGCCTTTTCCTCTTGATTTAGTCTGGACCTTTCCACAACTCTTAGTATATTTCGGATGAGTACGGCATGCCGAGATTCGTACTAAGCTATTTTTCTGCATTATCTCCATTTTTCCACAATTCAGCTCCAATATCTATTTTCCTAAAAATAAGAAGTAAAAGTGACTCCCTTATCACATAAACAGACTCTGTAGTTTTGTCTGTAGGAGAAATGTGTTGACTTAGTTGCTCGATCCATAATTACCCATATAGAATCATGTTATGCGGTGTGTACGAGGTAACCTATCTTTGAAGTCATATTTATCTTCTTCTCACTTCCAAGTAGGAATACTAATATCGTAGTATACCTCCCGACCTCAAATACTCAATCTTCACATTGGCTATTCGGACACTTGGCCACAGAGCATACCTTGTGTCTGCTATTCAACATGTCATTCTGCCATTCAATCCTATCACTACAATCATCTTGAGGCTCCTCTGAAGCTTATACCCAAAGGCAATGGCTAGGCTAGGCTAACCAGTGCTCATGAACTTCTAGATACTGAGCCCCAGGCATGCAAGTCATTCTGAACACACATGATGTAACCACCGTAATCATGGGCGAGCCCATAGAGGTTTGGGCAAAGTGCTAGCACAAATCATTCAAGACATCTAAACTAAGCATAGCCCTTGATTTAGGACGATCTTATGAGCCGCTAAAATGAATACTAAGGATAGAGTTCATAAAGCTGAGCATACCGTGAGACTTGAGTTTCATAAGTAATAAGTTTCATTCTTATTTAGTTGGGATTTATGGATTCATAGTATAAGACTAGGATATCTGTCAGAAGGGTTATTTCTTATCCTAGGAATCTGAATATGGGCATGAGTAGAGTGTTATGTTGACTGAGGCTTAAGAGAAACATGTTTGAATAAGAATGGATCGGCATCTCATGGTTACTATTCATGGAACCTCCACTTGGAAACCCAAGACTTGACTAAGTCCTTCACCTTATTATCTCCCTCTTCGCCTATAAGTCACCATCCTCAGTCTCTGGGCCTCTTTCTAAGGCTAGAAAAGTCACTAATAAACTTCCCATTTGTCTCTAAGGCTACCTCTATATAGGCTGTACCTCTACATTATATCGCTCCCTTCATTTAGGCCTCTAAAAATTTAAACATAATACACTAAATGAAACACATACTAAGATATTCAAAGGGAGATCATACGCCTTATACGGTAGTTCTTGGGCTTGGCAACTTAGCAAAAATCAACATGAAAAGCTCGTAACATACTTGTGACTACATACGGTGAGCTCTCTCAATCTGGTGATGTCCCACTACCTACACTAACGGACACACCTTCTTTGAGTTGGGCAAGTTGTTAGAGCTATAAAGAGGTGGTTAGGGCTCTACCTTCGGCACATTTGGCTGTTGGACAATCTCTACATTTATCAAGTTTCCACACAAACAAACATCAAATCCACCAACTTTCTAAGCTGGTTCTTTCTAGAACTCTTGCAAGGCCCGGATAGAGCGACCACTAACGTCACTCTACCGGGCTGATGGACGGTTTTGAATTTTATAGTCGGGCTTCCCACACCCAAAGCAGACATCCCTACCGGTCAAGAAATTTCCAGGGTGTTTCCTTCCACATTTCATGCTAGATATGTAATCTTCTCATTCTAGATCTGGATGGAACACTATTTGTCGATGGATTACTGGGGCTAATAGCTACGAGTGACGATCGTGTCACACATTCCCTCTACTGGGAAACCTCCAAGTTTGTTTGTGTTTGTTCTCTTTAGCCCCTTTCCTCATTCCCTAAACTCCCCACCCATCTCTTGATGGTACAGCGGCCCTTCTTAGTGAAGTCTCTATGCATCAGAGATGGTTGTTGATCCAATAGCTCGTATGAGCGAAGTTTTTAATGGGGTGGCAGGTTCTGTTTGTCAGAGCAAGACCGTCATGCTGATTAATGATATAGATATCTCCCAACTAATAATATATTCCTAGTAGATAGAAGCGGAGTAGATGAAGGAGAAGGAGAGGTCAAGAGGGCCGGGATAGGAAGCCATGGGAATTTCTAGCATTGCAAATTCAGGTGGTGGACATTGCTCTTAGTTCCACCATAGTTCGTCAGCTCTAGCTCCCTCATCAGCCAGCATCCCATCAAAACCTCGAGGAGATCATAGAGGCGGGCGTCGGGCTCAAAGGTCGAGAGGAGCATGGCAGGAGCACACTTTTCTAGCTTGTAGAAAATGTGGTGACTTGAAGTGTTTGTTGGCACTGATGGTTGCTTCAAGTGTGGGAAGCCCAGACACATTCTCAGAGATTATCCTTCGGCTAGACAGGGCAACGGTAGAGGCCAAGTACCGGCCACCACTTGGCTCCCCCGCTGAGGCCTCTTCTAGTGTGAGACCAGGGCGGTGCCAAAATAGGTTCTACATCTCGTCTCTTCTAATTGCAGGTGGGCGGTGCCAAAAGGTTCTACACACTCCCGTCTCTTCTAGTGGCAGTGGGCAGCGCCCAGCATGGGTTCTACACACTCTCTCATCTCATCGAGAGTAGGAATGCGGAGGTGTTCCCCGGATGATCGACCAGGATTCCCTCTCGGCGGAAAATTGACTTTAGCAGTGAATCACTCATTACACAACCCATATCCATTCCTCCTTACAGAATGGCTCCAGCCGAGCTTAAGGAGATGAAGGAGTAGTTAAAGGATTTGTTGGTTAAGGGTTTCATTAGGCCTCGTAAGTCCTACATGGGGTGCTCATGGTTCTCTTTGTTGAAAGGATGAATCTCTTTAGAATGTGCGTTGATTATCGATAGTTGAACAGGTCACAATCAGAATTAATAGCCTCCCTAAGTTGAGACCTTGTTTTTACCGGCTTCGGGATGCTAAGTGCTTTTGAAGATATATCTCAGGTCCGGCTATCACCGGCTCAAAGTTAGGGAGGTGACATTACGAAAATAGCCTTCAGGACTTAGTATGGTCACTGAGTTCATAGTTATTTCTTTTGGACTAACAAATGCTCACGCTACCTTTATGGACTTGATGAACAGGCTCATGCGGTATTTGGATATGTTTGTGATTGTCTTCATAGATGATGTTCTCATATACTCTCGAAGCGAAGGAACATACCGCTCATTTGAGGATTGTGTTGAAAACTCTCAGAAGTTGCAAGCTTTGTTTGCTAAATTTATGTATGAGTTTCTAAACTATGTAGTATTCTTGGGTCATGTGGTGTCTAGTGAGGGTGTAGGTGGACTCTCCAAAAGATAGAGGCGGTGAAGAATTGATCTAGATTTGATGTTAGGAGCTTTTTGGGTTTAGCTGGCTGCTATAGGAGATTCGTGGATTTTCATCCATTGCAGAACTGTTGACTAAGTTGAAGAAGGTCAAATTGCATTGGTCCAATGTTTGTGAGAAGAATCTTCTAGAGTTAAAGACTCGACTCACTTCAGCCTAATATTGACCCTACCAAGGGCACAGATGGCTTTGTTGTGCATTATGATCTAGAGTGGGTCTTGGTTGTGTGGTGATGAATCATGGAAGGGTTATTGCATGTGCCTCTAGAGAGTTTAAGACTCATGAGAAGAATTGCTCTGGGTACATGACCTGAGTTGGCAGTGGTGGTTTTTTCCTTAAAGATATGGAGGCACTTCTTGTATGGGGTTCATGTGTGATGAGTTGGTAATTTACCAATTCATTAGGCTCTTAAGCATAAGCTTTAACTTAGTTTTTAAGTCATTTAGATGGATTTTATGCCCTTTTGCCTTTTTGTGCAGGATATCTAGAAAGAGCAAGAAGGGAGTAAAAGAAGGGAATCGGGTGAAACCGATGCTTAACCAGAGAAGACCGATGAAACACCGGCCAAATGCAGAAGATCAGTTCCTTGGGAACTCAAAACGCAGTCAATAAATACTGACGCCCGAAGTGGATCAAAGAGAAAGAAATCGGGAGAACATGGTTGGAGGCTGGCGAATCTCCTATGGAACTTGAAGGAAACTGCAATTCACTGGAAGGAGCATTCAATTTTAGTCGACGGTTCGTGGAAATGTAACCGGCAGACCGCCGGCTACTCTCGCGTAGCATGCACGAGTAGGGGCAAATGTGTCCCAGCACTAAAGAGAGTCTTGGATACCCTACTTTAAGATATATTCTAGAGAAGTACTACGTACCAATAGAGATCCTAACTTTTAGCTTTTTAGGACATTCTCTTTCTAAGAAGAAAGTAGAATTCTATTGGTGGAAAAGATTGTTTTTCTTTTCTTCTTCTTACTCTGTAGCAAGGTACCACTATTATTGAAGACTTATTGTTGAATTTGATTTTGCTACTCTTATTATTGAAATCAATGAGTTTGTTAGAAATGGCTTTTTAATTTCTTAACCATGAGTATCTAAATCATTAACTAGAGGTGTATAGTGATGAATGCTTAATTAGATTGGGTATTGTAGATTTCATCTCAATATTATTTAATTAGAGTAATATTAAGTTCTCTCCAATTTATAGTTGCAGAAGTGGGTCTACATTTTTTACTTTATTTTGCTTGAAAGAGAGAATTAAAGTATTGAGAGAATTTTAATGAGTGGACACGGATGTAATGTTGTGAGTTGGGCTAGACATAGCCAACTCACATTCTCATTCTATTAATAGCTAATGGCTAGAGATTAGTGTGGCTATTAATCAAACTTGATTGGGTTAATTTAATTGTGTCTAGTGGTTCGAACTCTAGCAAGAGCCATTTATGAAGTCGAAAAATATAGAATACCCACCTGCCCAAGGTTACACAATTTAGACTAATGAGATGATCTAATAGCCTTGTTTAAGCGCACCATACCTCCTTCTCATTATTGTAGACAACTTTGAAAGTTACTTTTCTATTCTAATTAGCCAAGTTAGAATCTATACCATATTGTTAACACGAAGTCTCCCCAAATATTTATTGGCACATTATTTTTGAGTGGTGCAGAGCTAATTTTAACTTTCCAAATACCACTTGTGCATATCATTTGCAGTCTGCAGCAGAATTTGAATACATGGCGTTACACTCTTTAAATGAAGAATTTTTGGATGAATTAGCAAAAATGCGCCGTTGCCGGGAGACTAGCACATGATATTCTTGTTGATTGTTAATTTGAATTAGTACTTGCATCGTAGTGTGACATTAATCTTGTTGTGCTTGTTAGGGTAAAGTCATATGAGTCATACTCTCAAGCAGAGGATAGCTCAATTGAGGTAATATGGAGCATGAAGAAGATAATCAAGTGATGCCCAAAATTGTAGGAGCCATTCGCACCGCCTACGGTAGGGAATGCGTGTCCCAAGTATAATGCTACATTTGCTATAGATGAAAGGGCTCTTCGGGGGCAAATCGTGAGGATGGAAATCAGTATTTTTCTTGGGAATATTCTAGCCTTTCAACATAACTAATATAAGTCAAAAGTCGATCAGGTTAATGCTCGTTCCATTCTCTAACGAGGAGAGGTGACAGTTGGAGAACTCCTCACGATTGCATTACATCGTGGCAGAATTGAATGAAGCATTCTTGGATCATTTCTTCCTCGCGTCCAAAAAATATTTTAGCTGAGGATGATATCGGAAAATTTAGACAAGAACTAGGAGAACCGTTGCATGAAGCATAGCTAGGATTGTTTCCCAACCATGGTCTCCCGGATGGAATGCTCCTTCAAAGTTTTTACCGAGCCCTAGACTCCATTAACAAATTCGTTTCCAATAATTGCAGCCGGAGGATCAATCATGGATCAGATATACGGATTAGCTAAGGCCCTCTTGGACAAAATGAAAAAGACAAATCGGGCATGGCATATGAGATAGACTAATGTATCGACGCATGGTTCTAGTGCGTTGGCAGCTAGGCTGCGAAAAAGTGATGGACGAGATGAAAAGTCTTACTAAAATAATGATGCAGCTGGAATTAATGACAAAAAATGTGATGGCGGCAGGGCCTAAAGTTGTAAATACTATAGGCATGCAAGGTCCATTGCAATTTAAGGGAGAATTGTCACCACCAAGGTATGATGAGGAATGCCAATACATGGAAAATCAGTTGGGGTTTCTTATTGTTCAAAGGGATAATCAAGGTACTTGGTACTTGGGGAAGAGAATCAAGGTTGGATAAACCGCGACACACAAGGATGGAGAGATAGAAACGAAAGATGGGGCACTAGAGGAAGCAAAATAGAAGGGGCTGCTATCCTTGAAGTTCAAAACCATATATTCCCCCTCCTAATCTTTGAGAATGCCCAAATCCATCCAGTGTGAGTGATGTAGGTAGCACTCAAAAAATTGAACAAATGTTAGCAATAGTCCTCAAGAAAGGGATGGAATCGACCGATAACTTGGGTCAGGAAATTGAAAGGGGAGGTTTCTAACCTCTCCTAAATGGTGAGTTCCCATTCATCCTCCATTATGCATTTAGAAGCTCAAATGAACCACTTATCTGCTCAAATGAACCCCAGAATGAAGGCAACACTCCCAAGTGATACAATGCCAAACCTGAAGAAAGATAGTCGTGCACGGACATTGTTAGCAGAAGTGGTAAATTGTTGGAGATGCAGTGAAACCTAAGGAGGTTGTTGCTCCTAAATCAAATGATGGAAATGAAGGCGTGTAGCTTAAAAGCACCAAGTAGTGGTGATGACAATAGTGAAGATGAAGTTTAGGGAAAGGATGATGAAGTTCCCTCATATGTTGATATAGAAGAGGCAGGCATGAAGGCCTCAAATGATGAAGAACTTGAACTAAGAGCTCCCTTACCCCGAGTTAGCTAAGAAAAAAAAAAGGATGATCAGTTTTGCAAATTTATCGACATGTTGATAAATTATCCATTGTATATCATTGGTGGATGGCCTACTTAAATGCAGAATATGCCAAATTCATGAAAGCGAGAGTTTCTTGAAAAAGAAGAAGGTAGAAGATGTGGGCCTTTGGGGGAGACAATGCACCATTATAGTGCAATGATGATGAGAAATCTTTCCTTCATTTTGGAGGATCCCAGGAGCCTTCACAATCCCTTGTACGATTGGGATATGTGTGTTCAAGAAAGCCCTCTACGATCCTGGTGCAAGCATAAATCATTTATATCATTTCAGGGCAGGAACACCAATCCACATCAATGAGTTGCTAATGAGCGATCGCTCCCATAAAAACACTTGTGGGAGTGTTAGAAGATTTATTGGTGAGGTGGATGAATTCATTCTACCAACTGATTTTGTGGTTCTTGATTGTCAAATGGACTTAGAAGTGTCAATCATTTTGGACCATTGCTAGCCACGGATCGAGCTTTGGTAGATGTGGAGCTAGGTGAGCTCAAGTTTCGGGTAGGAAGTTAAGAGGTCACCTTTAAGGTGTTTCCATCAACTAAAACTCCCAATGAATGCAAAGTGATTGGAGTGTTTCATAAGGAGAATGTGGATAGCGGAATGGAGATGAAAGAGGCTGAGTCGGAGGATGATCCTTCGAAGAAAGATTGTTAATAAGAAATACGTCATTCCACGACGTTAACTAAGTCGCTCCTTGGGAGGTGTTTTATTTTGATTTTTTCTATGTCATTGCTGTTTTTTATTTTCTTAGGATTAATGAGGTGAGAATCAGGAGAAAGCACTAAGCGAGCGAGCAACGCGGCGCGCGCGAATCGCTAATCCAGATGAAAATCGTACACGACATAGGCAAGCAGAAACCTTGGAACATGACTGTTAGACCGGCGAACCGCCGAGTCAAAGCATACCGCCGTTTAATCACTGGTGCAACTCAAAATACCTGAGCAATGAGTGCCAAGCGGTGATCCTCCGAACATCGATCTAAGTCAAGAACCGCAGTAAATTGCCGGTTGTAAGACAGTGAACTGAGCATGAATTCAAAGGTAAAAAGGTAAGGCAGTCACCGGATAAAACCACCGATCATGGTGTAACACCAATACAGGTATAGGGTGCATTTTTAGAATCCCAATCAAATATGGACCACATGACCCTAATACCTCATGAGCCACCCTAATCACGAGAAAATATTCTCTTAGGCTTCCCTTCCTCTATTACCACTTTCCCACACTCCTTTTTATCTTCCCAACACCCCTACCTTTCATATTCCCCAACTTCGCTCTCATCCACTTCCCACATAATTAACTTATCGTTAATCTTCCACCTCCTTTTCAACCGAACCATTCTCACCTACTCACTTATAAAATCCCTCAACATCTCCACCATATTCTCACTACACTCCTTCTCCCTCTCTACTAAACAAGTCTCAAGAGTTTCCATTGTTGAGCATTACCAAGCTCCACAGTTAGTCTCTACCAAACATTCTCCCATGAGTGTGTGTCTTTAACTCTCTTATTTTCTCATCAATGATACTTGGTGGCATATCCATGTGGCTACCTTACATTCCCTCCTTTTTACTGTCATTCTTGCTAGTTTCATGATTGATGTTATATGTGATGTTATATAAAACTTGTGGATAGTAGGAGTTTATTGCTCAAATGGGTATGGGAGATTTGTGATAGTTGTGTAGACTGAAATGGGGTGAAGTTTGAGTAACCCAAATGAACTAAAAAGTCATGCTTTGCCCTATGATAGATTAGGTGACGCCATTATTAAGTAAATCGTCATTTAATCCTTTTTCATATGTAGAGTTGCTGTATTGGTATGATGCTTGAGTAAGTGCGTGTGAAATAGTGCCATTGAAATTCATGGGAATGCCTTGGGATGATGACTATCAGCTGTTCGCCAGTCAGGTGTGGTGATACCGATGGAACACTGGTTTGATCAAATGGTGGCTTCAGTCCACTGCTTTGATCCCGGCCCACATTCCCGGTTCTGGATCAGGACGGCGACTGTCAGCTTTGTTGCCAATGGAACACGCCCAGTTCTTGTTTCTAGCTTGGAAGTCAGATTCTGAGACCACCATCACACGCTCACGGTGCTTTGTCGGTGATACTAATTCTTTGAATGATAATTTTTCATCTTTCTTCTCTCATTTTAATTTTAGAGTAGTGAGTTATTTCATTTCAACGCATTGTGGGCCTTACTAACATCATGCTTGTAGAAAAATGTCTTTATCTAGGAACATCAGAAAGAGGCAAGGCCCCTGACTCCTCAACCATCAGGCAAAGGTAAATCCAAGGCCTCCCGCAACACTCGCCAACTCTAGAGAGGCCATCATGTTTGTATCCCCAACATGAAAGGGCACTACACCCCATACGGGGCGGTTGAATTATGGTGGAAATGAGGTTTGATGTGGTGGGACTACGATGACCTTCCCAACATCACTTCACAGTTCATAGGAAGTCGGTAGCGTTTCACCAATCCTCTCGGACTACTACTAACTTGGTGACAGAGATCTATGCTTCCTACCTGTAGGAAGGACGGTATAATACCATTAGCCATTTGCGAGGGTGGAGGTGTACATAACTCTAGATTAACTACTCTATTTGGGAAGATCAAATACGACATTGTCTCACAATACATGGCAGAGATTGCAAAAATGAAAAACCAGTTCACGTGGATGGGCCATCATTCTGGGTTGGCTCTCCTCTATAGATTTTCATGGATCGCAAAATTTCTCACCATGATGCGAAGTTCGAGGCCAATTTATCCTTAGACAGGAAAAAAGATGAGGAGGTACCCGCTGTTTAGAGGAAGCGAATGCAGGCTTTTGGGTTGGCAGAGGGATCACTATCCCGCTGGGTAGGTAGTAGACATGTTCCCAGATTTGAGCGTGTCTCACCAAGAAGCTATAGGCCAAACCTCTGGTGACACACCTCTTAGGGGAGTATCACCCCTTCCAACGTCACTCCCAACTAGAGTGGTCTCCCACAAACTCGTGGAAATGACCAACTCTCATGAGGAACAACACTAAAAAGTTTGCTAGCAGCCTCCTAAACTCATTACTCAAACAATCAAAAGGGAGCTGAAATAAATGTCGGATTTTGCAAACCGGTGGATGTAATGGAGGATGTCACCTGTCTCTGAACTAAGGTGAGGAGTGGAAAAGCCGGACACCTATGGAAGTGCCTACCATGAGTGATCTTGATGCCACAATGGTTGCTCCTTCCCACCAGTTCGAGGCCCCCATTGATGATCTGTTTGATGGCTTTGTAGATGACACTTGGAGTGATCTAGGAGAGGAGTGGCTTTAATGGTGCCGCGGAGCAGGTGAAATTGTAGATGATGATGATTATGAGGAACCGCTCAGGGAGTCTCTTTCCCCCTTTATCTTACATTCATACAATAGGTACAATGTATTCCCAGGTGGATGCGGTGTTTGTTGGGGGGTCATTTGTGTTTTTATTTTGAGATGATTTGATGTAGCCCTTGTCGGGTTTTTTGTTTTGTTATTATTATTTGATGGCAAGGAATTGTAGGCCTTTGTCTGCTCAGTCTTGGTGTCGATTGCCCTTTTCGGACTTGTGACGTTGATAAAAATTAATTGGATGTTAGTGTGTTAGTGATGCAAATGTGGTCCTTGCTTTGAATTGGTAAAGTTTGCATTTTCACCCAAATCTTTTTGTTTGCCTATGTAAATAGTAGAATAGTAATCAAACTCCGAGGGTTTTCTTCATACCACGGTTCTTTCTCGAGCATTTATATTTTCCTTTCTTCTTGTTGTCGATGAGGTTGGAACTTCCCGATGATAGATTGTGAGGAAACTTTCTTTAGGGAAATGCCATGTCAGTTTTGAGTCTTATGTGGAACTGTTTTAAGAGGTACCACCAGAATTTCTTTTTAAATGGAATTTTGAAAGGTGACATGAAAATGAGAAAGGATGAATAGGCGTTTGAAGGAGACTGTAGCACTCTTTGTCATACCTTTTTAGATTCCTGGTTGACTTATGAATTTGCATGTTCCAATGTCTTAAATCAATATCTTGTGGATAATGACTTTTGTGGAATCTTTAGGGGTGATGCCTTATATGTTGAGGATTTTTGTGAATTTCATGCATAGCTTCTTCTCTAGAACTTTCCCTAAGTGTGACTCAAGGCGAGTCACACATTTAGAACATGATCTTAGGCTCTCTTTTGTAATTCACTTCAACTAAAATAACCTCCTTGACCATTAATCTTTTATAGCCAACGTTTGAGCCTTGGAACCTTTTTAGAAACCATTACAAGCAATAACCATTTTTAATCAACTATATGACACTATCCTCCCTAATTGTTAGTAATGAAACAATGAAAAATGGGCTTCAAGCCCAATAAATAGGGAGAGATAAGGAAATGAATGTGAAATTAGGTAAAAGCCTAAGTTTGGGGAGTTTTGCAAGAGTAGGGGAAAATGAATAGCCTAAAATTGGTAGCACCAAAAATTGTGAGATTAGTGAACCAATATGTTGAGGCATTGAATCATCAAGAGGAAGAATTGTTTATAGATGCTATTTCTTGCCTAGAGAAGGCTAAGTGTGATATTCATAGATGTTATAAGGGATGGCTTGTGTCGCTCAAAGATGAAGGTGATGAGCGAGGAAAAATGAAGGGAGTGATTTGAACAAGATGATGGGATGTTGCAAGATTGTAAAGTCATTGAGAGGGATTAGTCACTAAAGCTAAGCATTTATCCTACCCTTACCCTAGCATACATTTTGACCCACAATTCATAAGTGATTTTATGTGTAGTTGCTCTACATTATGACAAATTACACAAAAAGGGGCAAGCAAATGGTTAAGTTGTGTGCATGTTGGATTTCTTTGGGAGAGTAGTGCAATCTTCTCTTTATGGTCCCTTGTGAGGTCTTATTTATTTCATGATTGTTATATCCCAAAGCCCTATGGTGGACCGGAAGTTGAAATGAAGAAACTGAATTTACTGCACCGGAGTCATAGGGCGAGTTATCCCATGACCGAGTGGTGAGCCACGAGTCGTGGAATGACTCATAGGGTGAAGGTGGCCATGGTTTGGAACCTTGACTTTAGGGTGATCACGGATGTGACCACGAGTCGTGGTCAACACCATGACTCGTTAAGTCAGTCGTGGTCAGGAGGATATGAAGGGAAGAAGAAGATGGATGAGTGTACCTAACGGATTGGTCAGCAAGACTCGTTGGGTATACCACGAGTTGCTCCTTTTGGTGACCCTCAGAGAAATTTTGGCAGTGTTCTTGATGAAAGGCAGTCCACGAGTTGTGGCCACGGACAGCGACTCGTCCAGTCCCTCGTTGGGACTGGCAGTCTGTCTTTTTCTTGCGAGTTTAGTAAAGGCTTTTCCGTAATTCCTATGTTCCTAAAGCCTAAACTACGTCATTTTTAAGCTATGAATAGTGAGTTCTAAGAGGGTAAGTTCATTCTATGCTCATTCACATTCATGCATGAAAGTTTAGAGGAGTCTAAAGAGGTTATCAAGGCTAGTTTCTTCAAGGTTCTTCCCCAAATCCTCATTTGGCAATCGGGGAAGTGAAAATTAGATCCGCCGGTGTATGGGCTTTGGAATGGTGAAATTGTCCACCTATGCCCAATTCCTCTTAATTCATGATGTTCTAGTTGATTATTTCATGGTTTTTACCCAATTCATGAATTACTAAGTTTCAATCATGGATATGATCTAAGCATGCTTTAAAGGATGAATTATGATTAACGAGCATATTTTACATTGTTTTAAATTATAAATTATGTTTTTAAGTTTTCTAAACTATGATGTCCATCCATGAATATTCCTGAAAGTTAAGATCCATGAGATATATGTTCAAGTATGATGTGATGTTGATGAAGAAAGAATGATTTTTAAATACCCATGTTTATGTCATGTTTTAAAAGTAAATCAAGTTGATTTCAAGTATGTTTATGTATTGTTCAAGCCCATATGATCAAGTATGTTTTATGATTTCATGAATTCGCTTACCACATGGTTTTGGAGTCAAGACTTCCATTATTTTCTGCTTTTTGGTATGGTTGAGCCAAGACTTCTCATGTTATCAGTCTCGGATTATGCATGTATGTCATTACTCAGCTTCGTCACCGGGCAGTGGTCGGCATCGTTGAAAGTGGAGAGAATATGCATGTTTTGGGAGTAGTGTCTAGCACCCGAGTAGGCTGAGGTCGGTCGACCTATGCCTCGGAACTATGCACCAATATAGAGGTATGATCAGATTATTGTGGACCTCCTTTGGAGCTTTACGCAGCCCAAGGGGCCTTGAACTTGATATCTATAGCATGATAGAGCCCTTGGCCTGGCAAGGTACTTGAGTGTGATAATTAGGGTATCATGTAGTCTATTATTTTGGTAATCGGTTACATGAAGAGTCTTTCATTTCCTCATGATTTCAGTTATGCATGTCTCAGTCCTGATATTGAAATTTTTGTAGGTTTGACCCAATGTTCAGTTTTTCATATGATTATCATATTTGACTTTGGGTCATTTGATTTCAGTTATGATGTTCGATTATGTTCGAGATCATGATTTCAAAAATAGCCACCAAACACTCTTAGATTCTTAACGATTATGTTTATATACTATGCATGTTTAATGATTTTACTTACATAGATGTTTTACTTACCTTGCATACTTGGTACATTCCATATGTATCCGTATACTCTATGCTTTATTGTTTCATGATACAAGCTCCGATATCCGAGACTCTATCGTTGCTGATCGAGACTGCAGAGTTAGCTATTTTTAGCCTCAGTAGGTGAGTCCTCATCTTGTGAGGGCCCATTCTTATCAGATTGCATGTCATATTTTAGTTTTAAATTTATGTTGACGTCTGAGAGGCTTTTCCAATAACTCGCAGTGTTAGGCTTGTCAGGCATAAGTGTAGTATTGATGTTGAGTTCATGTATTCAGTCTTGGGCATTGAACTATTGCCTTTATATCTTGCTTATCTATATTAGTGATATAATTTATGCCATGGGTCGACTTGGAAGCCTCTCAGGTTTCTTGTCCCGTGTCTCGATCGGGCCTATGTTGGTCATTGAAGCCGATATCGGATCATTGGGTTTTGAACTGTCTAGGGTGTTCGAAAGATGCATTAAGTAGAGTCTTTTTCATGGGTGTGAAGTGCGCCACTTATGATGAAAGTGCGAGGCGTTTAGGAAATGTTCCCTTCTTTCATAATATAAGTCATGCGATGAAATGTCTCTCTCAAGCTCCTTCTAACTAGTGCTATACGTTTTCCATAATCATTCCTCCTCGTAGAGTTAATGGAAGGAGAAACAAAAATAGGAATAGCCATAATCCAATGGAGACGGGCACCAGTAGGCCCCACCAGCTCGAGGAGCATATAACCGAGCCGGTTGTCCACGTAGAGTTTCGGGCATCTGTGGATACTGGCAGGCACGACCGCCCCGGAGTCAATCGCGCGGTAGCGCATGACCTTGAATGAGGTACGGCGAAAGTTAGAGACTTTCTGAGGATGAACCCTCCTGAGTTCCTTAGGTTTGAAGGTGGACGAGGATCTATATAAGTTCATAGAAGAGATTTGAAGATCACCCAGTTGTAGGGTGACTAGGGGAGGAGTGCAACGATTTGGACGTGCCCAATGGAAGGGGTTGCAGCATTTTAATGGTTCAAGCAGTGGAAGGATAGTAGGGCAGTTTAAGAAAGCCCTATCAGTTGGGATGAGTTTATTGCTGTAGATCGATTCTTCCCTCGGGAGATGTGGGAGTTGAAAGCGGCCGAGTTTGTGAATGCCTCAATAAAGGAAAGATGACGGTTTAGGATTGCTTAAGAGTTCACTCATCTGTATCAAGTATTAACCTGAGATGGTGGTAGATCAAGGCCAGTGTGAATATGTTTGTACACGGATAGCGGACTACTTGGTGAGGATTGCCGGACCGCGATACTTCTTCAGGATATTGACTTGCACTTAGAATAGTCATATGCCCACGGATGGAGCGTGCATATGAAATAGCGGGAGAGAGAGAGTCCAAGGGCTAGGGCGTGGTATCGAATTCCCCCGGCTAAGGCCTAGTGGGAACCGTCATTATTCCCACAATTATTGACCGCCTTCAACTACAGTGTGCCTGTCCAGGTCCGGGCGCGATCGAGAGGGCGGTGTCAGGCTCGAGAGGTTAGAGTAGTAGACCCGAGACTAGACCTCAGAGTGTAGCCGGATGTGGCCAGAGACACACGAGGCTAATGTTTAGCAAGTACGGGTGCTTGCCCAGTGCGGAAAGCCGAAGCGCATGCTTAGGGTGCTCGGTGGTCGAGAAAGGGTCATGATAGGTGTCGGGCCTCAGATTCCTGGATTCAACGGCTCCACCGGCATGCCTAGCTAAGCGAAATTATCTTCTAGAGCAGGTGGCGGACAACGCCAAAATAGATTATGCCCTAGCATCCCACGGTCTCCCATGCGTTGTCACTAGTATGTTATGAGTATTCCACCTTGATGTATATGCATTGTTAGATCCAGGGGCTACTTTTTCTTTTGTGACGCCCTATGTTGCTAGTAGTATGAAGTCGGTCCAAAATCTTATGAGCCCTTCTTAGTCTCTACTCCGAGTTAGTGATTCAATTATGTCTAAACGGGTGTATGAAGTTTCCTATCCACGGTCCGTCGAAAATCCTTAGCTGATTTAGTTGAGTTAGCCATGAGCGATTTTATTGTCTCGGCATGGATTGGCTATTTTCATGCTATGCCTCGGTGAATTGTAGAACCCGTGCCATAGAGTTCAGATTCCCAGGTGCTTCGGTCCGAGCGGAAGGAGTAGTTCAATTGTGCCTGTAGGTTCGTTTCATTTCCTGTAAGGCGGAAAGATGATTTCTAAGGGTTGCATGTATCAGTTAGTTAGGATGATACATCGAGACCCCAATCGGTTCAAGCTCTTCATGGCAGTATCCAAAAGTGTTCCCGAGATGATCTCTTAGGGAATTTTTCCCGAAGAGATTGATTTTAGTGATGACCTTCTTCCCAATACACAACCTATATCAATTCCTCCTTACAATGGATCCATCGAGCTAAAGGTTAGTTGAGACCACCAGAGGATTTCATTAGACCTAGCAAATCTCCATGGTACCGGTTGTCCGCAGCAAAAGATGGTTCCTTTCGGATGTTTATTGACTGTGTAGTCAAGCAAAGTTACCATCAGAGCAGTGGCCTCTCCCAAGATTGATGATTTTGACGGCCGGGGTGCTAAGTGCTTTTCAAATATAGACACTCAAATCGGATATCGCCATTTCGGGGTTGGGAGAGTGAATTTCAGAAGACAGCCTTCAAGACTTGGTATGGACATTCACGAGTCTATAGTTACATGTCTTTTGGACCCCAACGAATGCTCCTGCAGCTTTTATTGATTTGATGAGCAGGGCGTTCGTCCATGCCCAGATATGTTCATGATTGTGTTCATAGATGATATCCTTATGAGACTCTTGAAGTGAGGAGGAGCATGTTGCTCATTTTTGGGTAGTGTTACAGACCTTGAAGAGATCGCCATCTATATGCTAAATTCAGTAAATACAAGTTTTGTTTGAACTTTGTGGAATTTTTGGGTCATATGGTGTCAAGTGGTGTGTCGAGGTAGACTCTCAAAAGATAGAAGAGGTGAAGAATTGGCCTAGACAGGAGATTCTTCCGGATATTAGAAGCTTCTTGGGTTTAACTGGGTATTATCAGAGATTTGTTGAAGATTTTCATCTATTACAGCACCATTAACCAAATTGACCCAGAGGAATGTAAAGTTTCAATGGTCGGAGGCTTGTGAGAGGAGCTTCAGAGAGTTGAAGACTCGACTCACCTCGGCACGGTGTCAGCCCTACGAGGTACTGATGGGTTTGTGGTATATTGTGATGCTTCAGTTGTCCTTGGTTTGTGTATTGATGCAGCATGGTAAGGTTATGACATATGCTTCCAGGAAGCTGAAGGTTCATGAAAAGAATTGCCCGACTCATGATCTTGAATTAGCGGTTGTATTTGCCTTGAAGATTCAGAGACACTATTTGTACGGGGTCCATAGATGTTTTACTGACCACAGAGCTACAATATTTGTTTACCGAAGGATCTAAATCTACCTAAATGAGGTGGTTGGAGTTACTCAAGGATTATGATATGAGTGTCCTTTACCATCCGAGGAAGCAATTGGTGGCGGACACTCTTAGTCGACTTTCTATAGAGTGTCCCATATGGATGAGGGGACGAAGGAGTTGGTGTAGGATGTGCATCGGCTTGTATTGGGAGTTCGTGTGATTGACTCAAATAAATGGTGGTGTTATTGTTCATAATAGTCAGGAATCATCCTTGGTGACTAATGTGAAATCTAGACAAGACGAGGATTTTGTTTTGGTAAAGTTAAAGGAAGCTATTTAGAATCGGAAGGTAGGAGTCTTCTCCAAAGGGGAGATGGTGTGCTTTGATATTAGGGTCCTTTGCATTCCGGATGTTGATGATTTGAGAGATCGAATATTGCATGAGGCTCATGGTTCTAGATACTCCATACATCCAGGTGCCACCAAGATGTACCGTGACCTACATGAAGTCTATTGGTGGAATAGCATGAAGAAAGACATTGCAGAATTTATGGCTAAGTGCGAATTGTCAATAGGTAATAGTGGAGCATCAAGGCGGGAGGTGTACCCCAAGACATCAGCATTCCTACTTGGAAGTGGGAGGGAAATCAATATGGAGAGGCTTCATCAAGAGTTTTACTCGTCAAAGTACAAACTGCATTCTGGGTGATGTGATAAGAGTGATAAGCATCATTTCTTACCAATCAAAACTATTAGTTGATGAGGATTATGCTAAGTTGTACATTCAAGAAGTTAGTTGATTACATGGAGTACCATTGTCCATCATATCGAGATAGAGGCTCAATTTACCTTCGATTTTGAAATCGTTTCAAAAGACATGGTACTCGAGTAAGCTTAGCACAATGTTTCATGTGCAAACAGATGGTAAGGAAGAGCGGACTATTCAGACTCTCGAGGACATGTTGAGAGTGTGCGTGATTGACTTCAAGGGTAGTTGGAATGATCATTTTCCTCTTATTGAGTTTGCATATAACAGCAGCTACCATTGCAGCTTTCAAATGGCTCCATTTGAGGTAGAGGGCGAAGATGTAGATCGTCCATTGGTTGGTTTGAAGTCAGTGAAGCTATAGGATCGGATTCATTCCATGAGGCCATGGAGAATGTTTAGCTTATAAGGGATAGGTTAAAAATAGCTTAGAGTCGCCAAAAAGTCCTATGCGGATGGAGAAGGAAGGGCAGGTTTGAAGTTGATGATTGGGTGTTACGAAGGTATCTCCATGAAGGGAGTGATGAGATTTGGAAAGAAAGGAAACTCCCCTTATGTTGGCCCATACCATATTGGCAAGCGGATTGGCAAGGTAGTATATGAATTGGAGTTGCCCTCAGAATTGCTTCAGTCCTGTCTAATTTTCCATCGCTCTTAAAGAAGTGTTTGGGTGATCAAACTCCTAGTTGTTCGGTGGAAGTGTTGGTGTGAAGCCTTAGTTTTGAGGATGTTAAATTGGAATCTTTGGATCATCAGGTTATTGAAAGCTAAGAAACAATGAAGTAGCTTCTAAGTCAAGGTTTTATGGAGAGATCGGCATGTCGTGGGAGCCCGTGGGAAGCGGCGGATATGATGGCTAAATACCCACATTTATTCCCTTTCGGCTTAGTTTCAGCTTGAGGTATAAGTTTCCTCCTTAATACTCTATTTAGTTTCATGCTCAGCTCATATGCCTCAGTTTCTTTCATGTAAAATGGATGTATGTGTGTTCGGGGTCGGTTCAGTCATGCAGTTCATATCAAAGTCGATCTGTTCCGTTAGTTTTTAGCATGTATGTTGATATTTGTGTTTGATGATTGCATTTCCATAGTTTCCTATATGATTTTCAACATTCAAGGATGAATGTTCCCCAAGGGAATATTATTACACCCAGCCCTAAGATTAGACCTGGAAGTTGAAATGAAGAAACTAAATTTTTGCACAAGGGCGAGTCATTAGTGACTCGTGGGGTAGGCCGCGAGTCGATGGAATGACTCATAGGTGGTGTCCTTGGTTTGGAACCTTCACTTTAGGGTGACCACGGACATGACCACGAGTCGTGGTCAGCACCATGACTTGTTTAGTCGGTCGTGGTCAAAGGATGATGAAGGAAGATGGGGCGGTGTGCACACAACAGTTGGTCATACGACTCATTGGGTATACCACGAGTTGTGGTGTCCTTGTGGTGACCCTCAGAGAAATTTTGGCAGTGTTGATGAAGGCAGGCCACAAATTGTGGCCGGGACGACGAATCGTCAGTCCTCGTTGGGCCAAGCGGTCTGTTTTTCCCCGAGTTTAGTAAAGACTTTTCCGTAATTCCTAAGGACTAAAAATACATTATCTTAAACTTTGAATAGTGAGTTTTAGAGGGTAAGTTCATTCTAGTCTCATTTACATTCATGCATGCAAGTTTAGAGTCCTAGTGGTGATCAAGCATAGTTCATAAAGGTTCTTCCCCAAATCCTCATCGAACTGTCAGAAGTGGCGTAGTCCCTTGGGTATGTAAGGCGATGAATGGTGAAATTTTTCCACACCCATGCCAATTCCCTCTAAATTCATGATGTTCTAATCGATGATTCCATGGGGTTTTTACCCAATGCATGAATTCTCTAGTTTCAATCATGGGTATGATCTAAGCATGTTTTAAATGATGAAGTGTGATTAATGGGCATATTTTACAATTTTTAAATTATAAATTATGTTATCATGTTTTTCTAAACTATGATGCAATCCATGAATGTTCATGAAAGTTGAGATTCATAAGTATATGTTCAAGTATGATGTGATGTTTATGAAGAAAGTGTGATTTCAAAATACCCATGTTTATGTTCATATTTTCAAAGTGAATCCAAGTTGATTTCAAGTATGTTTGAGTATTGGGCAAGCCCATATTATCAAGTATGTTTTATGATTTCATGAATTAACTTACCTCATGGTTTTGGAGTCGCCCATTATTTTCAGCTTGTGGTATGGTTGCAAGGCTCCTCATGTTATAATCTCGGATTATGCATGTATGTAATTATTCGTCGTCGTCACTGGACAATGGTCAGCATCGTTGAAAAATAATGGAGAGAATATGTATTTTTTAGGAGTAGTGTCACAGAACCGAGTAGGCTACTTAGTCAGCCCTATTCCTTAGAACTACCCGCCAATGTAGGTATGACCAGATATTTGGGACCTCCTTTGGAGCTCTCCCTTGCCCCCAAGGGGCCTTAGACTTGATATCGATATCATGGAAGTGCCCTTAGACCTGGCAAGGCTTTGGACAGCTTTACCCACTTGAGTGTGATAGCCGGCACCACGTAAGCTCTATCGTGGTAATGTCGGTTACATGACGATTCTCCCATTGTTCCTCATGATTTTAGTTATGTAGCCCATCCAGTCATGATATTATGTTTCAATAGGTTTTGACCCAATGTTGATTTATTTCATTATCAGATTTCAGCTTTGGGTTATTCAACTCGGTTATGATGTTCAGTTATGTTCGAATCATGATTTCAAAAATAGCATGCAAGCCTTACTCTTAGATTCTTAACTTGATTATGTTTTATATACTATGCATGTTTAATGATTTTACTTACTTAGCGGTTTAACTTACCTTGCATACTCTCTACATTCAATTACTGACCGCATACTTTTTTTGTTGTATCATTTCATGATACAGGCTCCGATATCCTGATTCCATCCCGCCGCTAGTCGAGACTTAGGAGTTTGCTCAGCCTCGGTTGGTGAGTCCTTATCATGCGGCCCTTCTTATCGGTTGTATGTCGTATTTTCAGTTTTCATAATTTAGTGAGTTAGTTGGGGTCTTGTCCCATCAACAAATCGGTGTTAGAGGTTTTTCAGAAATAATGTGTATTCAACATTGGATTCATTTATGTATTTAATTTTTGTATTTTGTTTTTGTTTTTAACATTTTGAATTTGTATTTTTTTTAAGACATGAATTACTGTGGCTAATTCAAGGTCATGGGTCGACTTGGAGCCTCTGGGAGTTGTGTCCCGTGTCTCGATCCGGGCCTATGTTCGGGTCATGACAATTATAAAGAATAGGGACTTTCACTTCTGTGAGTGGCATCATCCCTTTTGAAGACTTAATTGACTTAAGGGTAAATGTGTGCATAGGACATGAGAAGTTCATGATCTAAGGCAAGCTTTGAATGTGCAATGATTATGAATTGAGATGCTATGTATACTTTGTGGATAAGCCATGCCCTCATTTTGCAAAATGAAATCTCTTGCGAATCATATTTTATTGAATGGTGGTGGCCTCTTGAAAATTTTCAGAATTTTCTTATTTTGAAATTTACTCTCTTTTGGTGAATTGGTGAGCATTTTGGGTTATCATGAGTCAAGTGGTCATTATTATAAACTTGTGTGGAGCGGCATGTTCTTCATCTGATAATAACTGCATTACTTGAGGACACACAATGATTCAAGTTTGGGGGTTTGATGAGTTGGTAATTTACAAACTCATTAAGTCTTAACATGAGCTTTAGCTTAGTTTTCAGTCAAACCAGATAATTATTTATGCCCTTTTTTTCCTTTGTGTGCGAGATATTTGATTTGTAGAAAAGAGCAAGAAGGGGAGTAAAAGAAGGGAATCAAGTCAAAATCGGCACTTCACGAAAAGACGGTAGCTTGCTTGACCAAACATAGAAGATCCTTGCCTTGGGGAACTAAAGGAGACCGGCGCTCGCGAGCGTCAACCGGCGGCTCGCGGTAAACTAGCCTACTGACACCGAAATGATGGATCGAAGAAGAAACGGCGGAGCATGATTCAGGCAGATCTGAAGGAGACCATCGAGACCATTTGGAATTCACTAAAGGAGCATTCAATTTTGGCCGGTGTTTCGTAGATATGGCTGCGAGCAGCCAGTACTCGCAGAAGTGCCGGGAACACTTTGAGCGGGAGGCAAATGTGTCAACTTTTTTGAAAAAGAGAGTCTTAGGTACCTATTTTTAGATATATTCTAGAGAGAAGTACTTTGTACCTATGAGATCTTTTAAACACTTGAGAACACATTCTCTTTGGAAGAAGAAAGTATAATTCTATTGGTGGAAAGTATAAGGTGTTTTTTCTTTTCTTCTTCCCCTATAGCAAGTACCGTATTGTTGAAGACTTATTGCTGTATTTAATTTTCTATTCTTACTATTGAAATCAATGAGTTTATTGTTAAATATGTTCTTAAATTTCTTAATGATATTAGCTAAACCATTTAACTAAAGGTATGTGATGATGAATGCTTGAATTAGATTGGATATTGCTAGATTCATCTCAATATTGTTAATTAGTGTAAATTTGTTAAGTTCTCTCCAATTTATATTTGAAGATCCTTAGTTGCAGAAGTGGGTCTACTTTTCTTACTTGATTCCTGCTTGAAAAAGAATTATGTAGGAAGATTTAATGGTGAACATGGAGGTGATGTTGTGGAGTTGGGCTAGACTTAGCCAAGCCCACATTCTCATTGAATTAACAGCTAATAGCTAGAGATTAGTGCGAGCTATTAATCCAAACTTGATTGGGGTATTAATTGTGTCTAGTGGTTCGAAAGTAAGAGGCATTTATGAGGTTGAAAAATATGAAATGCCCATCTGCCTAAAGTTATTTACACAATTTGAACTAATGAGATGATCTAGCATAGCCTTGTTTAATTAGCACATCATCTACACAACACCTCTAGACATTATTGTCTACAACTTTGATTATTTTGCTTTTTATAATTAGTCAGTAAGAATCTATACCATATTATTGCACAATTCTCCCCCAAAATGCTTTATTGATTTGTTATTTTTGAGTGAGTGAAAACTAATTTCAATTTTTCAAACAACAATTGTGCATATTTGTTAGTCTCATGGGATTCGACCCCGACTCCGTCAGGATATTTTTGATACAACAACCGATTATGCTCTTTCATAATCAAGGCGTATTTGGGCGTTATTATGTGCATGTTTCCACGGGCCACAGGATCCTTTAGTACGTGTTTTATACAAAGCACCTAACTATGCGACCGAGAGATGGCTGGAGCTTCTGAAGGACTATGACATGGTATCTATGCATTGCCAGGCAAAGGCCAATGTAGCGGCAGATTCTCTTAGTATCTTTCCATGGAGAGTCTATCCCATGTTGAGAATGGGAGGAAAGAGTTGGTGAAGGATGTCCTTAGGCTTGGTCGTCTCGGTTAGCCTTACAAATTCGTAGATGGAGGTTTATTGTTTAAGAATGAGTTGGAATCTTTATTGGTAACGGAAGTTTAAGCAATGATAGATGAGGATACTATCCTAGTGAAGATGAAGAAATGATGCGGTATTGAGAAGGTAAAGGTTTTTCTCTAAGGGGAGATGGTGTACTTTGATATCAAGGCCGATTATGTGTTCCGACGGTGGATGAATTGAGAAAACGGATGTTGAGTGAGGCTCATGGATCTTGGTGGTCTATCCATCCAGGTGATACCAAGATGTACCATGATCTATGAACTTTATTAGTGGAATGGCTTGAAGAGATATGGCAGAATTTATGGCTAAGTGCCCGAATTGCCAACAAGTGAAGGTAGAGCATCAAAGACCTTGAGGTATACTTCAGGACATTAGGATTCCTACTTCCGAAGTGGAGAAGAGATAATGAACTTAATTATAGGGTTGCCTCATACCGCCAACAATATAACTCTATCTGGTGATTATGGGCGGAGTAGACAAAATCATCATTTCTCTTGGTCCAAGGCTACGGATTCGGCCAAGAGTTATGATATACTTAACATTCGGTAGTTGGTTTTGGTTGCATGGAGTTCCTTTTTTCATTATATCTGATAAGGCACTCAGTTCTGCCTCTTAGTTTTGGAGATTGTTTGAAGGGACATGTACTCAGGTGAAGCTTAGGATATCTTTTTCACCCACAAACGAGATGGTTAGCCAGGCGGACCATTCAAACTCTAGGATATGTTGAGTGCATGTGTGATCAATTTCAAGGTAGTTGGTAAAGTCACTTGCCCTTATTGAGTTTGTTTACAATAGTTATCACTCCAACATTTAGAAGGCTCCATATGAGTCTCTTTATGGGCGGAGGTGTAGGTTACCTATTGGATGGTTCAAGGTAGGTGAGGCTACATTGGTTGGCCTTATATTTAGTTTATGAGGATATGAAAGTTCATCTCGTTAGAGAAATGTTGAAAACAGCTCCAGAGCTGTTAGAAGCCTTATGCATGTTAGGAGGAAGGCTTGAGTTCGAGGTCTATGATCGGGTGTTTACTGCTCCCATAAGGGGTTACGAGATTTGAAAAGGGAAGCTTAGTCCTAATATATTAGTCATTATTAGGTTGTGAGGAAGTTGCTTAGAGTGGCATATAAGTTGGAGCTACTAGCAGAGTTAGCTTTGGTGCATCCTGCATATATCTCTGTTGAAGAAGTGCATTGGTGATCGGCCTTGGTTACATTCGGTAAAAAGCATTGGTAAGAAGTATAGTCTTATTTATGAAGTTCGATTGAGATCATTGGTGTGAAGTTCGAATGTTGAGAAACAAGGAAGTAGCTTCAATTAAGGTTTTGTGGAGAAATCAACTTGTTGAGGAGCTCCATAGAAGTCAAACGAATATGATTGCCCAGGATGTCGCATCTTTTTCTTCGGCTTCAGTTCGGCATGAGGTACCAATTTAATCCTTGATGCGTTATTGATTTCATGTCAAGTTCATGTCTCATAGTTCTTTCATGTTATATGTATGTATGTTTCAAGAATTCAGTTCAGTCATGTATCTCAGTTCGAAGTCAATCACTCAGATTAGATTTTCAGCTATGGTTGTTTAGTTTTGGGATTGAAGTTCTTTCCCTAGCCTTTTAGTATGCTTGATCTACATTTGAGGATGGATATTCCCAAGGGGGAGATAATGTAATATCCTAAAAGTTTCTAAGATTAGACACGAGGCTGATGTTTTTACCCCGTAAGATTCGGCATCTAGATGGCCTACTCGCACATTAGTTAAGCATATTTGAAAGCCATACGTGCTAGGAAAAGGCCCGGGAAAGATGGATGATAATCATCGAACCACCGCCGAGCGCCAGGCAGAGCCCCTCCCTTGATAAGCGCCGTGGCATAGAGCGGGGCCTCCGCGCTGGCTCTGTGACACGTTGGGCCATCAGGCCCAAGTATATAAACCCCACTTCGGTTTATTGTGATATAAACTCATGTTAATTTCCCGAGGAAAACGCGGGGAAAGAGAGACAAGAGGAGATATAAATAATCGTTTGATTACGGCGCAAACGTAGTCTAAACTCAAATTAACCTCGGGTACCGAGGTATTTAGCAGCGAGGGAACAGTTTTGTTTAGCAAAATACGGCGACGAATCATCGAGCTACGGACCAAGGTAAGTAGAATTGCTCCAAACTAGTGTCTATGTGTCTAGACGTGAAGTGAATACTTCTCCTTCTGGACTTCTGAAAAAATTGCAAGTTTTCGACCGTCTTTTCGATAAGCCTAAGTTTAGGCTATAATTATATCGAAAATGACGTCGTCCTTAGAATAAAGTAGTATTTAGCACTAATTGACGTGTATATGAATGCGGTTAGGAGAAATATTTAGATGCGGCCGAGCCTCGTCATTGTCGAGGTAACTCGAGGTTAGGTAATATTGAAGTTGTTCTTCGGCAAGTTAGTAAGTCCTTAGCTTTGTGAATCATAGTAAACTCCGTGTTGAAATTCGGAGTTGAATGTTGAAAGTGAGTAAGTCTAGTAAATTATGATTTGCGTTGTCGTCAATATTCAGTCGAAAGATGAAAAGCATGCGCCAAAGGCGAGTTAGCATTCAGTTCGGTATAGCCTGTTATGATTAGCAAGCATGTTGTAGAATAAAAAGCGATTTTCGGGATAAAAGCTAGTAAAGTAAAACCAGATAAACAGACAGTTTTGTGGCTATAGACTAGCCATTCGGATAGATGAGATATTGGCAGATTAGCCAACGGTTAAAGAAAGATTTGAGAATCGGTATAATCGGTAAAGAATCAGCTTATTACAGAAGAGATCGGAATACAAAGTAGATTCAGATAGTCTTTTGATTATACATCTTGCTATTTATATGTGCTATTTGTTTGTTGAGACTTGTTGTGGCGTGAGGCTATTGAGGCGTCCTCGCCACCCTGGAGTTGGTAATCATGTACGCGCGCGAGTGAATTAGGTTTTACGTCACTCCAAGGAGTGGGCATGCGTCCCAGCTTGGACGAAGATGGGATGAAGCTTTCCCCATAGCGATCGATCAGCATTACGGGTGCGGCTCCGATTTGATAGCCACGATGAGGATTCCGAGGGAACCAGACCCTATCACATTCTTGTCTGCACGAGAGTCCTCCGGACTCGGACATGGTCATTCTTATCGGAGGCTATGGCGAGCCGGGAGCCCGGGGGCGTAGAGGAGCTCACATTAAGCGGATGAGTGGAGTGACTTATTTTGGCAGGTTTTGACCGGGTAGGGGTATATTAGATTGTTTGCTTGCTTGGTGCCATCCGGCTTATGGGGGTTCGTATTGGCTCTTGCTTGCTACTTGTATATCTATTTATGTGTTATATACTAGCTACTAGACAGCGAGGCCATCGCGTTTACAGGTACACCTCCGCCTTATCGTCTGAAAGCATGATCCGGTTCTTGCAGGTTTCTTGATTCAGTTATCTCCTGCCATACAATTTGCTAGATATGCTGTATATTCAGTTCTCTTTAGTTATGTAATTTCAGTTGCTTTGCACCTCGTGCAGCTCTTTGATGCCCGGTGGGAGCCATTGCATTACTTACTGCGGGTACTCATAGACGAGGCGATCCTCATGATTCCCGGCCAGCTATTGAGTCATCGACTCCTGTCATCCAGAGTCTAATTTCCATAAGTGTAGCTCTTTTCCATTTTGATGTACAGTATGGGTAGGTGGGGGCCATATCCCGATCATTTCTATTACTCATAGAGGCTTGCAGTTGTATATTTATCTCCTGTAGTCGGTTGAGCCGGTCGTGTGAGAGTCGTGCGGTTGTATAGTTGTTTTGCTGTCTTTATGTTGGCCATGAGGGCCGTAGCTTGTCAGTAGTAGTGACCTTGCCGGTCACGTAGTCTTACGTATTACGTGTGTTTAAGTTTCAGATGACTAATTCAGCATGATGGCCTTGTCGGCCGCATAGGTTCTTGATTATGAGTTTGTTTACGGTTAGGTGGTGTGCAGTGCAGGGTGGCTATAGGCCTAGATTGGCCGGGTTTGTGTCTACGGCCGTTAATTATAGCCCTTTGTTTCGGGAGACTTTGAATAGAGGCTAGCCGGCCCGCAGTTAGTAGTCGAGGTCCTTCTAGGGCACCGAGGTGCCGATCATACCCCCCAAGGCGGGCGTGACGGTGACTCGGAAAATAGATAAAGCTACACTAGAACACGAACGAGTGCGTGGTGGCTCGTTAATTCACTTAATGACTCGTTAAGTGATTCGTTAAGGGAAATCGAGAAAATTAGAGTTTGGAAAAGTTTGATGAATGTTTAAGTGACTCATTATGTGTCTTGACAAATCGTCAAGTGAGGCATCAGAAGAAGATCAAAATTGAAGAAGAAAGCGCGGTGGAAAGCGAGGTCAAGGGACGACCCGTCAAGTCTTGCTTGGGTCATCTAGTTACTCGTTTGGTACGCGGTGAGTTATTATCTGTCGGGTCATTGGGGTGTTTTCATAACTTTTTAAGTTTCCTAACTCCTAAAATAAATTTGTAAGCCTGGAAGGGTGTTTTAAGGGGTTTTAGCCTCCAAAACCCTCATTCTACTCCTAACGCTCCAAGTTGAAGATCAAAACCCTCTAAGCCTCAACCATCAAGGTCCTCTTTCTTCCCCAAATCCTCTTGGGCATCAAACCCTAGCAAGGATTCCATTAAGCTCAAGTATGTAGAGATTTATGAATGGGGGAAATTATTCCACCCTCATGCCCAATTTCATCCCTATTTTACTATTTCAAGTCTCCAATCAAGTTTTATGAAAATTCTAGGGTTTAACACAATTTCATGCAATTATCCATGTTATCTCTATGGGTTCAATTCTCTCATGATTTAATTGATTGTTAGAATATTAGACTAGATTTGACTCTTTCAGTTTACATACTAATTCATGATTTCAAGTTTATGAAGATTATGCCCTGTTATGCATGATTTATGAATTTCAAGCTTATTAGCCCATTATTTCAAGTGTGATGAATTATACAGGTATGCATGAATATTTATGAATTGTTAACTTATGATTCCATGATTTTAAAATTTGGATCTTATTTTAAATATGCATGATATCATGATTTAGGCAAGCCACGTAAGTCAAGTATATTTCATCACGTTTTAGCACAGGCTTACAGATCATTTGGAGTCAGACTCATAATTAAAGAAATATTTCAGCTATGTTTTGAGAATATGATTATGAACAATTATGCATGTTTGGGAGTAGTGTCTAGCACCTAGTAGGCTCGGGATTTCGAGGACCCGGTCTCATAACTACCGTAAGTATATGTGTGTGTATATATATATATTCTTATTTGGGACCTCTCAGAGTTCTTCTCCACCCGATGGCACATTAGTGATATCACACCTTCATTGCCTACGGCAAGGCAAGGCAGCTCTCGCCCACTTGAGTGGTGTTGGGCATCACGTAAGCGCTATCGGCGGTGTCGATCATGACGAAGAATCCCATTGTTCCTCATGTTCTTATTATTTATATTCATGTCTTATGATATCAGGTTTTGTAACATATTTGAACCATTAATTAGCCCATGGTTTTCACTTATGATTTCAAGTGAAGCACGTTATATGACTTCCATTTAAACATGGGTCTGTTATATTTAGTTTATGAAGAATAGCTTATGATTATGCTTATTTCATGAATATGACTTTTAGAATATTGTCCTTACTCTCCTTATTTTATCTTATTTTATATTCATGATTTGGACTATCGTTTTACTAGCATGCTTTACCTTCTATAAATGCTTAGTACATTCCAAATTATTTACTACATACTCTATATATATCGTCTCATGATATATTCGGGTTATCCATCTCAATACCTCGTTAGCTCGCTCCCATTTCAATCAGTCTTGTCCTCGCTTGTGCGTCCTCATTCTCTGAGGACGTTATCGGTTTTTATGTTTTTAATACATTCCCAGTTCTAGTTGGGAGTGTTTTCCCATTAAGCTCATCATAGTAATAGAAGCTTTCATACAACCATGTATAGAGTTCGACATTGCGGCACATGTTTCTCGCTTATGACTTTATGTTACGCGGACTTTCGGTTACTCTGATAGTCATGCATTATTTATTGCTATAGTGATCTTGTAATTCATGCTATGTATGTATCATGAGTTAGATCAGGTCATTCTGTAGTTCTAGGTCCTATATATCGATCCCGGGGTCCCAGCTCGGGTCGCCCGCGGAAAGGGTCCTGAAGATTTTCTTCACCCCTTCGATATTCGCACAAACAACTTGTCCCTCAATCACCATTTCTTCTTCTCCGCCTCCAGATCCTCTCGGATCCCGATGGTGGCTTGGGATAGGATGTGATGGCTCCCTGCATGCCATCGATGTCCACGACAAGCTGTCTTGGATGACGTGGCACCCAGGGTGGTGGGAAAACCCACTCCAACGGCTCTCTCATGGTAGCCATCCACGTCTCTGCTCCGTCAAAGGATCAACTACCTTGGATGGGCCAGACCTACTGCCACATTGAGCCCCACTGTCCTCCTCCTCCGAGTCATCCTTCCTCTTCTTCACCACTCTCTCAGGCATGCTCTTCACCCTCAAGGGATCAATGGACACATCACACTCTATCATGTCATCTCTCTTCTCCTTGCGAACTCCACGCCCGCTCACATATCATAGTAATACAAGAAATGATAGGTTGGCCTCGCTCTTAACCGAGAAATGGAATTCACTCCTTCATAATCTGAGACCCCACATTGACCAGCGCCGGTCAAGGATACAAGCCACTACCAAGGCGCAATGGTAGGTCACGTCAGCGATATTGGTGGGGAAGAATCCATAGGGACACGAGGTTCAGCGACCTTCAAGCCTGTGGTAAAATGAATGCCCTTGATGCCGGTATGGTATTTAGTAGCCAAGCCCTCTTTCTCTCCACCACAAAGTATCCACGAGAGTCACTGCTATTGCCTTCAGCGTCCTTAGCCTATTGCTGCATTTATCTTTGGGGGATTGGGAAATCCCAGCACCTCATTAATGGTGGCATTGATCTTGAAGTTGTACCCTTCGAATATAGATGTTGGGGTCTAAGGCGGTCCGTGGTCCAGTCCCTGTAGGGAGCACAACATAGAACTCCCTCATGCATTACTCATTCATGAGCTATTTGAAGACCAGTAGGCCCCATTCCATCTCTGGAGCTAGGCATAAAACTCAAGTGCCTTTTGCACCACATAATTCATGATAAAGCCTCGGCTCATGGTTAAAGCCTCTCCTTTCTGCTCAATGTACTCCTGCTGATATTTGTCAGACCTCGTGCATTTAGAGTGGTTTCATTGATAGAATTCGGATGTGAGCTTAGTTGGCTGTATTGTACATCGAAAATAGGAGACGAATGTGTGAATAGGTATTGAGTGAGTGGTGAAGGAGGCAGAAGGTAGTCACAAGGATCTACACATTACGAATTCTCCTCCTCAGCATTGTGATGCATGTTGCAGCCCTCTTTCTTCGCGATATGATGCGCCATGCAGACCATGTAGGTGGTTGCCATTATTTATATAAGTTTTGTCGGTTTTTGGTATCATATCTATTTCAAAAAATATCCCGTGATGGCTATATTTTTTCAAAATAATCCCATCCATTCTAATTGATTTTAAGGCTAGAAAATGTTGCTAACATGAATTTCCAAGTCTAGGAAGCCAAGTCTTGCATTAAGCTTGGAGATTACCTTCGTCTTGCTCCAGTTGTGGTGGACGTATCATGGTTTTGATTTGGTAAGATTTCTTCTTCTGTTGATTTTTAGTTCTTGACTTGGTTATGGGTTCGTTAGAACCGGTAGGTTATTGTTTAATTCCTACCCGTTGAATTCATAGAAATCTTAGCGGATAAGCTTCATTTGTGTTATTTCTTTGTGGGCGTGTTGCGATGCATTTTGGCGTGCTTGGACTACTCTTAGGCAGAATGTTCATGGTGTGGATAGCTTTGGATTTGGTTTATCTTAAGCTCATTGGATTCAAGGTATGTTAAGTATTTCGTCTCTATTTCAGCATGACTTCCCGTTCCAATCGTATTCTTGTCATATTATGTGAATTTACTATAATGTTAGCTACTGTATGGATCTTTTATATGTGTGTTTGGGTATTTTTTTTGAGGAAGTTATATTCTTTTGATGTTGAGTCAGTGAATTTGGGAAATAGTTTGGTTGGTTTGTAGTTTAGAATAGGGTTAGCGTAGTCTTGAGTGGTACCTTGTGTTGGTGGTAATGTGTCTAAGTTGTTGTATTAGTTGTTGTTCTTGACATGCATTCTTAAGGAGTGAATGGGATTAGTTATGGTTAGAGTTGGTGGTGTGATGGCTTTGCCACTAAATTTATTCGCAGTCATATTGGTCTTGTGGATGCGGTTTGTTGGTTATATTGACGTCGGGAATGGGTGTAGCCATATGTATTGTATGTTGGTATGGATAATAATATCTTGTAGGCTGCTTGTAATTCTTGGACATAGATTCTATGAGTTGAATCCTTGGTTGGAGTTATGGCATCGGTGGATGAGTGAATACGTGAAACTTGTGCTATATTATAATAGTTGGTTAGTGGAAATTGATAGTTGGTGATGGGCTCTTTGGACTTGTGCTTGATGTTATTACTATTTTCACGCCCCACCTAGGGGGTGGCCGGAACCTAGTGTCACACTGCGTCTAGACTAACACAGTGGCTTTGGTGCAATTCGATGCACTGCCTTTATAACTTAATTCAAGAAATCGGCAGGCACTATATCTCGGTGTAAATACAGCCTCTAGCGGGCAAGGCCCACGTGAAAAAGAGAGCAGCTAAACAACAATAATGCTATAACAGGGATCCTATGCGGGCCGACTAGACCACCATGCTGTCTAGTTATAATTGAATGAAATCAAGCAACTAAAACTATGCTATAACCGATGGGCTGATAGCGGCTTATTCAGGCCGACCATCACATGAAATAAAACACACATATGCCCCACACAGCCAACAAAAAGCTAATCACTGGAAATATATAGCCTGCAATCTAAGAGTGGAATAATGGTCAAGACCACGACCTGCGATCACGGGCAAAAATAGCATTGTCAAGTGATACTTTATAACTAAATTAACCTTGTTTATCTAAGTATTTTATACATTTTCATGTAATTTTATATAAATGTGAAGATATGTGCTAACCAACATGATTAGTCCTTGTTTTGTAGGTTTTAATGATTTTTAGGAACTAAATCAGAAGTTGGTGAAGGAAGAGTTGGAGTCGGAAGTAACGGGCGAAAGTCGGCAGAGGAGAGGCCATGGCAAGGCTGGCCGCGCGGGCGAGGCGTGCCCAGTGTGCGTGTGCCGCGCCCAGCGGCTGTGCCATGCCAATGCCTGGCATGCGCGCAACACAACAAGAAGGCACAGCGGCGTTTTGGGCCGTGTCACGGCCCGAGCCACCCTACATTAGCGACAAGGGGTTGCCATCGAGATGCCGAGCGGCGTGACACGCAGCTTTGCCAACACGGCAGTGCTGCCTAGAGGTCGAGTTTTGGGCATTTTTCAGAAAGCCTCCGCGTTTAGGTCGTGTCACGGAGGCAGTTCTCGCATTGCACTCCGTGACACGTTGCTTGTTATTCCGGGGAAAAATTCCTACTAATATAAATAGCTTGAGGTTTATTTTTACATATTTTGGTAGGTGGAGCGTGGGTTACAGGTATTTGAGAGGGCCCGGAAAATTCTTATCCCTTTCTCCTTCTTTCAATTGTTTGTATGATTTTACTCATTTACATTTCAATCCACAAATGAGTGGCTAATTTCACTTCTTCTTGAGGTTAGGAACAATTGTATTGAAATGTAATTGTTGATTGTTGGTTTTTTTCATCTTTTCTTCTATGGTTGTTCTATTAATTCTTGTTCTTACTGCATTGATATCTGGCCAATGTTAATGTAAATCCAAAAAGTCCGGTTTCACTCGAGAGCACGGCTTGGAAAGTTGTGAATTAATAGGATATGATCTGTTCTTTGTTTGGGAAAATTGAGAATTGATTTAACCCAGGATAGAAATATACGAAAGTCGTAGTCAAGTGTGGAATCGGGTTTAGCTAGGCACAGAACATGAATTTCTTCTTATCACAGAAATATAGGCGGAAGGTTCATGATTCTTGGTTGGGTTAAATACGAGTTTTAATCCATAGGCATAAGTTAGACTAGCAGCGGAGAAAGATAAACCGAGTTTATATCTGATAATTAATTTCTTTACATGTTCGTTTTAGCCTCGGCATGCTCACATTCATAGTTCAGACTCACTTGTATATTTATTTTAGCTAAGTATAAAATTAGTTCACAAAATATAAAAACTTTTCTTTACTTTGTTGTATTACGCATTTTTTAGAGTTACGGTAAATTGTTTGGTGAATTTGCCCGAAGTAGTCCGTCCACGTAGGATGCGATGCCCAGCTTACTTGAGCCACTTACTGCTCGACCGTGCACTTGCGTGTAGTCATCCGGACAGCCGAACAAGTTTTTGGCGCCGTTCTTAGGAGGCGGCAATTGGTAAACTTTCTTAAGTGTTAGTTAACGAATTCTATAGTGTTGACAACGTAGTCTTGATTTTATTTAAATCTTTTTGAGTGTTTTCGGATACCTTCTTGACATGACATCGTGGATCACAAATGGTTTAAATGGTGAATACTCATATTTTGACGAACCTTTTCTGAATTTCGGAGGACACCACTTGTGGCAACACCGCAACACGTGTAACATATGTGGTGGTCAAGAAGACCATTGGGATGGGTTTATCTTGAATGCATACTCCCCTTCCCGAGCCTATGATCATCTATTGTTTGATGAATATAGGCATGCTGAAAATGAGGACATGGGACGCCAAGACCGAATAGAAGACATGCCAGAAACAATCATGAGCAATCGAAGCAATGAAGGGAGGCAATGGCAACATTGATAAGTCGGGAAGAGGAGAGATACGAGAGGCTCTAAAAATGAGCGCTAAATTCACGGAGATTGCGAGGCTGAAACTTGTGATCAATTGCAGCAGGTGGCAGTTGTAGGCGATAGCCAAGAGGAATTACAAGAGGAAGACGAGGGTGAATTTTCAGATGAAGCCCGACATTTAGTACCTCTTAGTGTCCCATGATGAGCTCATACTTGTAGGAATTCATTCGGGGAAGAGTCGTATACCCCATTTGACACTACTGGAGGCAGATGTTGATGATGAGAAGAGGTATACAAGTAAGGAGGTCACTTACATCATGATTTCAGAATCAAGGTGCATCGGACCTCCTCGACGCATTTTCTACCGTGAGTTTAGTTGTGACATAGAAATGAAATTGTTAGGAGCTTATGGAGAAATGTCAAGAGGAGGACCAAGTCCCATATAATCTGTGCTGAGCCAATAGACAGAATGACTTCACTTACTTAAGGACCAATAAACGTCAAAGGCGACATCTATTTCTTGGTCCTTACAATTTTTCCTACCGGGAGCATAAGGAAATTAGAGAAGGAAATTAGGGTGAGATTCATATCCTCAAGGTGGAGGAAAAAGCGGTGAAACTTGATACGTCGTGCCATGACGTGGGTAAGCTGCTTGGGAGGCAACCCAAGGGTACCATGGAGTATCCATTTTAATTTCTTGCATTAGAGTTGATTTTATTTTATTTTTCATTTTTGTTGTTTTTGGTGGAAAGTTAAGCACGGATGGAGATGAGTACCCGTGAAGGAGGAAGCTAACAAGCGTGGAAGAGAAAAAGTGTGGGGTGAACACCCGCACTGGTGCAAATTTAAATGAAAGCATGTTGTTGGCTAGACCCTAAAGGCCTCATCGAGTATTTCTCACCCTCTTTAAATGTTAAGTTCATGTTATGGGGGCATAGCATGATGCAAGTGTGGGGTAAGGAAAATTTTAAAATTCTTGTGCTTAACGATTTGTGGTGAATGTGACGCGTGTGAAAAATAATTAAAAAAAAAGAAAATAAGTAAATAAATATTCTTGTGTGCGTAGAACCTATGAATTCTAATCCAATTTCGTATGGTGAGATGAATTTCAGGTTTAACGGAGGAACTTAAAATTACAAAGGATCGCAAAGGAAAAAAATCGAATTGAGAATAAAAAATAAATAAATAAATAAAAGATGGCAAAGCAGTGAGCTGCGCGTTGGCTCCGTGTCACGGAGGGCCTCCGCGTTTCCCTCCGTGACACGTTGAAGGCAATTCTGAATTTTCCTGGGAATTCCCGAGAATGCCTACGCGATGGCTCCGTGTCACGAGCGATGCTCGCGTTACCCTAAGTGACACGTTGAAGTGTTCGCGTCGGGTACACCGGGTCACTTGGGTAACCCGCGTGAATCTCCTTTTAACACACTAAAATGCCTCATTTCTTCCATTTCCCATCCACCTCGACAAACACAAAAATTTCCCCCTTCCCCAACGTGGCACGGACCTAAGATCAAAGTTTCTTCAATTTTCTTCAAGTTCATCGGATTAAAGGTATGTTCTTGAACTCAACCTCAATTTGTGCTAAATTTTTTTGAGTTCAGCAGTAGAAAATAACCTTGCCTAAGTATAAATGGTGCTTAGTTCATTTAGTTATTGTTGATTGATGTTCGTAGGATCGTTGTGATTATATGAGCGATAATTACATGCTTGATGCAATTTTGTTGTGAAATTGTAGCTAGGGTTGGGTTGTGAATAGGAAGAAATTGAATTGAGTGCTAGGGTTGGGTTGTGAATAGGAAGAAATTGAATTGAGGTTGAAATGTGAAAAATTGTTGGGTTGTGCATGTTGGGTGAGGTAAATTGTATTGGGCTTAGCGTTATTATGCTAAAGAAGCGATGAATTTTCGGGGGAACAAAGTTGTTGAAATTGCATGAAATCATCGAATCACATAGAAATTGGGGAATTGCTTATGTTGGGTTGATAGAATTTTTTTCGCTAAGTGCTATGTGATAAAATGTGATCGACGGTAATATGGTATTATCTGTACGAAGTCAGAGTAGTACATAGAGGGTATACTGTCGAATCCGCTGAATGCACGAGGCATTTTCTTTGTTTTGTTGTTTTTGGTTTCTTTTTTTTTTGTAAATAATAAAATAAGTATGTTCTTGTCGTAACGCTGTAATGGTGGCTGAAAACTAAGTGTGGGGTGGCCTAGCCTAAACCAATCTTAGTCGAAGCTAATTTTAAATTGACTGACATTGGGACTGTCTGCTTTATTTGACAGGAACGATGTCGAGCAGGCAAGACAAAGGAAAGGGAGCATCTACATCAGGCGCCGGTAGAAAGAGGAGTAGACTAGGAACAACAGTCCCAGCAGCACCAGCGGTTCCGCGCGGCCAACGCCGTTAATACGGAACCCGATGGGTGACTGACGAGGGGAAAAAATGGTATGCCAAACACAAAGAGACCAAATACTTCCCTGGGGAGCGCATTGCAAGGGAGCCACTTGCACAGGAATTCCCCAGAATTGTGCAGCGTATTGACACCGCCGGGTTGAACTTCATCTTTGAAGAACCCAAGGAG
>JACEIK010000847.1:7857-42721 GCA_018107945.1 Datura stramonium
GCACTTGAAGCAGTGCCCTGTTGAGCTAGGCGACCTTTCGATGGTCACGGTCGTCAAGTGCATTGCCTAATTTCTCTCTGCGGGTCACCACGAGGGACCCAATGGCTCGTGGTTGGTGACTACGACTCATGGTCTCCATTTTATTTATTGGAGTCCCCACGGGCGACACCACGACTCGTGGTATCCCATACGAGTCATGGTGAGGACTCGTTGGGTACACTACCTGACTTTTCCAACTTTCAATCCATCACTGACCATAGATCACCCCACGACTGGTGGTGTTGACCACGACTCGTGGTCACCCATCTTCCAAATTTCCAATCATGTTCCAAGTCCTTACTACGAGTCACTTATCAACTTGTGGTCAGCCCCCCGGGTCAAAGAATGACTCATTTAGTGACATGGTGTAGATTTTCCAATTTTCTCTATTTTATGTCTCGGGTCTAGTCTTTGATTTTCTAGGGAATTACAACTTGAGTCTCCATCGAAATGAGGTGGAAACATCCTAATAAATCTAACAAACATCTTCTTCTCCTCCACAGTCATAACAGCTCTGGATATGGGATGGGGAGTAAGATCATGTAATCGTGTAACATCCTTATTGGAAGACACGATAGCAACTCGTTGTGCTTAAGGTTTCTAAAGGCTTGGATTCGGTATCTATTTGATACTCTGTGCCCCAACCCTAGTCTTAGAACCCTCTAGTTTAGTAGGAAGGACTCCTAGTTAAGTTATTATCTTAAGAAAATTCAATAGATAAACCATAGTATCTTAAAGAACAAATGTAGAAATAAAACCTAGTAGTGCCTAAGCTGGCCCCAATTCATGTGCCTGAAAAGGATCGTCCTCCTACTCTACCTCTAGTTCAAGAGACACAATTCTAGCACAAGTCTGTGTAGCCATAGGTGCTTAGCCTCTCACCAATGCTACTAAATAGGCCCAAGCCTTGGCCCGACTGCGTGAAATAGAACTAATAGTGGGTGGGGGCGCCTCATCTCCTACACTAGATGAATGAGTCCTCGCTATTCATTAGAGAATAAAACAACAAAGTTTAGAAACTCAAAAAGGACATAATTACTCATAATAAATAATCAAAGAATAAAATTTGTCTAAATATCTTATAGCTTTTCGAAGATAAGTAATGGATGTTTTCGCATTGATGTGCAAGACTCTCTGGACATTGCTTTTGAACTCATGAGACTGGTGAACCATGCATTGATACTAAATTTTCATCAATCAAAATTTACAAGGATCATGATAACACCTACACTCACTCCTTGGTAGATCAGCTAAGCCACCACCTAATAATTTTTAAGTAAAGTAAACAATTGTGTAAGTTAGATATTAACATGTTCAAACAAAAGGGAATATTTAATAGAAAATTAGTATAGAAATTAACAAAATACAATCCTAAAACTTTATGTAATGTATACAAGAGTGACTACAAATATAATGCGACTATTTAACAATTGATATAATGTCTGAACAATGAAAAGACATAAAAGTAAATGATAGTGGGAGTCGGGTGTTGTAGACCAACCAATCAACTCTCCAAGGATCTCCATAAATAAGCCTCAAACTCAAGAATATCAATGCATCCCACTGGTACTAGAAACACAATCTACAATCAAGATAAAGGTGCCTTAAATGTAGGATGAATAGGGAAAATATGTATACTCGGAAGGTATCATAGATCGACAACTATATTATATTAAGTATGAAATTTATCTCAAAAGAATCTCCTTAGAATTTACATAGTTCAAGTGAAATAGTATAATGAAATCAAATAATCAAGTAGAACGGAGTCAAATTATCAAGAATCGTCAAGATAGATAGTCCGTAGGAATTCAAATAGATGAGATGTTATGCAATGTAAAGAAAATGCACTGGCCAAAAATCATTCGGTAAATACACAAGTTTCCAATGATGGGTTCTGCGGGAGTGGTAATGTAACACCCAAAAAGTTCCTTAGACCAAACCTAGACTTTGAATGAAAAACTAGAAAATTTCTCAAAATGACTCAACCAATGAGTCATTGTCTGTAATAATGACCCATTGTCTGAGTCATTGTCAGCCTAAAAGTCTTCTTTCCTTAGACCAATGAGTGATACAATGACCCATTGTGTGAGATAACGGGTCGTTATTCAACGCATTCTTTCTATAACCATAAACTTATCAAATCAATTCTCCAAACAACAGGTCTGATGAAGAGTCGTTATTGGGTACAATGACTCATCGTAGAGAGCCGTTGGAGGAAAGTTAGAAATCCCTCCAATGACAATGGTTGGAAATAACAGCCTATGATTTCTAGTGAAGGGTTGCTCTGTCTGTCTATTGGAGGATATCCATAAGATGTTCAAAACTCTTTCAGTAGCAACGAGAGTAACCAATGGCTCGTTCTTTCATCTAACAGGTCAATGTTCCCATCTGTTGGTTAGTGTCGAAAAACTAACTTCCCAGGCCCAAAACCAACGACTGGTTTCAACAAGCCATGATTTCAACCAACGACTCATAGTGAACCCGTTGGATCTGGACATTCATAGTTTGAAACAATTACCCAGGGTATATTTGTCAAATCCTAAGCTCATAACACCTAAACTACGTCATTTTGGTTTTGTATTTAGAGGTGAATTAAAAGGATTGATCGACTCTTTCTTCTCATTCTCCTGCAAGCTCACAGACCAGAATGTATAAAAGTTCATATAGGCTACTCAAAGTAAGAGTTAGGGCTTCTTCTCTCTCTCTCATAGTTTAGGTGTTTTCTCAAGGGTTCTTCTATAGGTATCTTGGATTTTATTAAGGGTATTCCTCTCACCCTTGGGCATATGTACTGACAGAGTCCTTCATCAGTTTATGCCCTATAGAAATCATGTGTTAGTGTTTCAGATAAATTCTGAGTTTCCTTGCATTTTACTAGTTCAACCAGTTCCTCTGATTTATACTATGCGAAATTCATGATTTGACTCATTTTGTTACATATTCATTTCTAACCCTAATATTAACATGACTTTGAATAAAACTGGCATGACTTAGAACTTCGATATAAATGTTGTATTAACCTAATATTTTCACTTGAATTACGAATACTAGCACAAATGTATGAATGGAAGGTCAATGCTTTAGTATGTTCAATTTCCGTAATATTGGTAGTACTTAATATGTTAAGTAGTATTAGTTTATCAGCATGATTGTTGCTCTTTAGGCTGTCATGACACTATCACATAAAATAGCTCTGACAAGTCTTAGAACACAGTTTCTTTCAAGTCCTTAGATTATCAGAACACTTCAGATAAGTAGTTCTGACTCAATCCTAGGACATCAGTCCCGAGATATCAACCAGTTAGATATAAATAGGTTTCAAAAGGATTAGTACTTGATACTGAGCATGCCAGGGTTCAGCGCATCTAGGTTCCCAGAACTACGTGCCACCGTAGGTTATTAGCCCAAATGAGCCCTAGACAGTAATCACGCAGTTCAACCATTGTACCCTAGCAAGGTATGGTGGAGTCTCTTCGATGGGGTGTATCCATCGAATTCGACATCTAGCTCATGTGGTTATATGTCAGTTATAGGCTCTCCCATAGTCCAATATAGTCAAGGTTCACAGTCTAGTCCAAACATTTAGATTTCAATCTATTTTTGTAGTATTAAAGTTCAACTTACTTCAGTATATGTATATTTTAGTTACATCACACATACTCAGTACATTCAAAGTACTGATCACATAGTTCTATGTGCTATATCATTTTATGATATAGACTCAGGTACCCAGCCTCAACATCGGCAGCTAATTTTCTCTCGACGATTCCCCAGCAGGTTCAGTGGTGAGTCCTCATCTGCCAAGGGCCGAAATTTCCATTTTCAATTTGGTTTTAAACATTAGAGTTAGTTGGGGGCTCATCAGTTATTTGTAGAAGGCTTTCAGACAATACATGTTAATTTCAACTTGAGTTTTAACTGTTTGTTCAGCTTTTTATTATAAATCAGTGCTTATTTCTCTAGTAAACTTTCGCTTAAAATTATTTTTAGCAGATCAATCTTAATAGAAGTATGTTTTATCATGGGTTTTTTTGGGGTAACTAGTGATCCTAAGTACCGTGTCGCATCCAGGGTGTGAACTCAAACAGGTGACCATGGAGGACTCACAAGGTCCATATACCCACCTGAAATTATTTTTCCTCGGGCTCACCAGAATTTTACCTTGCATACCACTCACCGAAACTATTCTCCATCGGCATGCATGACGTAAATTTTCCAAAAACATTTCCCAATGGAATATAAAGTAACAGTTATTATTTGAAACTCTCCGAAATTAATTTTCATTGAAATAACAAGAATAACTGAAAACCTTTCAAATAAGTGTGAGTCTCAATAAATTGAGTCAAGCAGGCACAACTGGCTGATAAAAATCATGCACCAATATGAATGATAGGAATGTGTATAAAAACTAGTACTCTGCACAAAATACATATCTTTAATAGTCTCAATTACTCTTTGCTACAAAAGATACTCAAATTCTCAGGACAACAATCGATAATTCAATCAAAGCTCATCTAGACAAAATCAATCGAGTCAATCCAATCATATACCATTTAGTAGATAATTCCTAACCTAAATTTCACAATAAAATTCCATTGTTTCAATGTATTCAATAATAAAGTATCCTTACAATACATTGGTACCGGTACAAGTACTCATCACAACTATAAGCAGAGTACTCTCATCATGCCTCAAACCAACCATAATTAATATAATATAATTATCTCCCAAATTGGGGTCTAGAAAGTAAAGTAGAACCTACTTCAAAATTTGAGAAAATGTATCATGAACCCTAACAAATTCTCCTTCCTTTATAAATTACCTTGGAATACTCAGCCTATCAAAAATATACTCTACATAAGTACACGAGTCTATTGATATTCATATTGTCATACCTTTATTTTGGGAATAAAAGATCAACCAAAAAGTTAACATTGAACCTCCAAGGTCAAAATATGAATTTTACTTCAAGATTCGTTTATCCATAACACAACGGCTCAAAAATTAAATTTCATCAAAAGTCGAGTCCAAATCTACCCTAAATCGTCAAAATATGATTTTTCAACTTTAGGCACAAAATCCCCCAATATCTAATATTCAAATGCAAATTAAATCATGAAATAAATGATGAAATACAGATAAAATACCAAATATAGGATTATATGCTTATCTTTGAGCCAAAATGAGTAAAATTCATTTGAAGTCGCCAAAATCCAAACTCCCGAGCTCCAAAAATCGAAATATAAAGTATAAATTCAAAACGGAATTTTATTCTATCCAGATCCAATTTGTTTTTCATGAACGTAGACAATGACGTGAATGCTATCATCCTCCCCAGCCTAACTCTTCATGAACGTGACATGTCATCTCTAATACGGTGCACACCCGGACTATCAACTTTGCTCTTGAGTGTATTTGACTTGCCTCCCTGGGGTAATGCTCCTTTGCATCCCATTTATTTGTGATCATGCACTAATTCATTAGAATATAGACTCGGGGTATCTTGGAAATAGTAGAAAGTAAGTGCAAAACGGCTGAAGGGACGATTCGTACCTTAAAAGGATGGACCGTACCCTGCACCGTCAATTGAGTCCGAAAATCTCAACTTAGTACTTCGATGTACAGTTCAAGGTAAGGGTCGTCCTTTGAAAGGACGATCCATTTATTCTTCCACCTATTGGGGTACACAGGCATTTTTCATTTGGGCATTTTAAATTTTTGTACAAATCTCAGACAATGGACAAGGCTAGTCCAATTTCAAGTTCAAGAAGCAATTAGAAAACATGGAAGAACAACTATACATTTACCTAAGCCCTATCCAATCAAACTAACATTTTAAACCCAAGTTCTCCCCCCAAATTCATTTTCAAGAACTGGTATTTAATAACCCCACTTTGATATACGGTGCAAGATCCCATTAATCATGAAAATTATAGCTCAAGGTAAAGAAAAATACCTAACAGTGTGTGTGCATGTGTTGTGAGATAATGTGACTGGACTGGGTGAAGAACACTAGAAATGCGTCGTTGTATATGCTTGTGAGAAGTGAGTGCAGTAATGCAAGTTCTTGAAGCAACAAATAGAAGCAATGGAGGAGTTTTGAAGTAAAGAAGAAGAGGGAAGTGTCACGACCTGAGCTGGGACCCTCGATCGAGACACAGGACCTAGAACCACAAATGGCTCCAAGTCGACCCATGGTATGAACGTGATAACTTAAAGAACATACATCAAGGGGAATCTAATAATTAAAACATAAACAAGCGGAAGTCTGAATAACTTAACAATAAAATACAGAGTCAATACTCACCAAAGCTGATAATCTACATAATGTCTGATAAGCCTCTACTACTGTCTGATGAGCTGAAGGGACAACACCCCCAACTAGCTCGCTAAAGTATAAAAACTGAAATAACATAACCAAGTACTAAGCTAAAGGTCCCCGAAAAATAAGGACTCTCCACAGAGAAAACTAAACTAAGCTATGAGAAATTAGACTAACGGCGGAACTAGGTCTGATCATCCAGACCAGTATCATGAAATAATACAGCATAGAGTATGCGGTTAGTACTTGGAATACACTGAGTATGCAAGGTAAGAAAACATTCTGAGTAATTGTTAATTGAAATCATGCATATAAACATAAATCAAAAGATCATGAAAGTAAGGACTACATGCTGAAATATGAATCTGAATCATGTATAATCATAAGCTGAATATCCTATCTGAATAGAATGATCCAAATCTAAATAGGAATCACATGACTTGTTATAGTTGAAATCATAAGTAAAATCTTGTAATCTAATCATTGGATCAAACCTGTGGTAAAACGTAATATCATAAGTAATAAACATGAACAACTAAAATCATGAGGAACATGGGAGACTCGTCATAATCGACACCATCACAATAGAGCTTACATGATGCCCCAACTATCACACTCAAATGGGCAGAGCCATCCAAAACATTGGCTAGGCTAAGGATGCTACCGTGATATCTATATCAAGTTGAAGGCCCTATGGCCGGGAGGGGGGGGACTCTCTTGAGATGTCCCAAAATTAAATATATCTACATTCGTGTGTAGTTCTGAGACTGGAGAACTTTTGAACCCCAAGCCTACTCGGTGATAGGCACTACTCCCAAAACATGCATAGTACTCCAAACGTTTTTCAATGAAGCTAAAATAATAATCACATGCATAGTCTGAAATTTGAACATAGGGAGTCTTGACTCCAAAACATATCATAATATGTAGTGGGAGTCTTGACTCCAAAATATATGATAAGTTGATCTTATTAGCCTTGGCTAAATCATGAAAATATATTTAACTTGTACGGGCTTGCCCAAATCTTAAAACCATGCATACTTGCAATAAACTCCATAAGTCAAAATCGTGGATTCATAAATGGGTAATTTGTAAACATTCAATCATATTATATGTCTCATTATACTTGAAATCATGAATCATAAACTTGACTTTAAATGAAACTTGCATCAATGCATTTCTTCAATAGACACATGGAAAACTGGATGTACCGAAGCTAACTCTGCTGGTAACTCCAACTCATATGCCACCTTTCCAACTCACATAGAATTCTATAAGGACCAACATACCAGGGGATAAGCTTTCCCTTCTTCCCGAACACCATCGCTCCCCTCATAGGAAACACCTTCAAAAATACCTAACCATCAACCTCGAACTCAAGCTCTCTCTGTATAACATCCGCATAAGATTTCTGATGACTCTGAACTGTTTTTAGCCTTCCCCTAATAAGATGACTCTCTCTATGGCCTCATGAACTGAATCTTACCCTATCAATGTAGCTTCACCTATCTCGAACCAACAAATAGGCGATCTACACATCCGCCCATAGAGAGCCTCAAACAAAGTCATCTGAATGCTGGAGCGGTAACTATTATTGTAAGAAAACTCGATGAGATAAAAATGATCATCCCAACTACCCTTGAAGTCAATCACGCATTATCTCAACATATCCTCGAGGGGTCTAAATGGTCCATTCGGCCTAACCATCTGTCCGCGGGTGAAAATTTGTACTAAGCTTGTCCTGAGTACCAAGTCCCTTCTAAAATGACTTCCAAAACTACGAGGTAAACTAAGTACCTCTATTTGAGATGATGGACAATGGAACTCCATGCAACCGAACTAGCTCTCGAATATATAATCTATCGTAGTCCTTAGCTGAATCGGAGTTTTGACCAGTAGGAAATATGTTGCCTTGGTCAATCCATCTGCAACCACCCATATAGAGTAATACTGTCGGCGTGTATGAGGAAACCCTGTAATGAAGTCTATATTGATCCCTTCCCACTTCCAAGTAGGGATACTAATGTCTTGTAGCATACCTCCAGGTCTCTGATGCTTAACTTTCACTTTTTTACAATTTAGACACTTAGCCACAAACTATGCTATGTTCTTCATCATGCCATTCCACCAATAGACTTCATGTAGATCACAGTACATCTTGGTAGCACCTAGGTGGATGGAATACCGAGAGCTATGAGCCTCACCCAACATCCGCTCTCTCAAGTCATCAACACTCGGGACACATAAATGACCCTGATAATGAAGTGCACCATCTTCCCCTTGGGAGAAGACCTCCACCTTCTGATTTTGAATCGCTTCCTTTAATTTCACCAAGATAGGATCCTTGTCTTGTCTAGCCTTGACCTCACTCACCAATGAAGATTCTGACCCATTCTGAACAATGACACTACCATATGTCGAGTCAACAAGGCGAACCCCTAAATGAGCAAGCCGATGTACATTCTTCACCAACTCCTTCCTTCCCTCCTCAACGTGAGACACACTCTCCATGGACAACCTACTAAGAGAATCTGCCACTAAATTGTCCTTGACAAAATGATAAAGGACACTCATATCATAGTCCTTGAGAAGCTCTAACCACCACATTTGTTGCAAGTTCAGGTCCTTCTGAGTGAACACATACTAAAGGCTCTTATTATCCGTGAACACATCCATATGCACCCAATACAAGTAGTGTCTCCAAATCTTCAATGCAAACACCACTGCTGCCAACTCTAGGTCATGCATCAGGTAATTGGTCTTGTGAGTCTTAAGTTGTCTAGAGGCATACGCAATGACCTTACCATGCTGCATCAACACACAACCAAGACCAACCCTAGAGGCATCACAATACACAATGAATCCATCTGTGCCCTCTAGTAGAGTAATTATTGGGGCTGAAGTGAGTCGAGTCATTAACTCTTGAAAACTCTTCCCATAGGCATCTGACCACTGAAATTTGACCTTCTTCTAGTCAACTTAATCAACGGTGCTGCAATGGATGAAAATCCTTCAATAAACCTCCTATAATAGCTAGCTAAACCCCAGAAGCTCTTCATATCCGAAGGACTAACTGGTCTAGGACAATTCTTCACCGCCTCTATCTTCTGAGAGTCTACCTGCACACCCTCGCTTGAGAACACATGACCTAAAAATACTACTGAGTTCATCCAAAACTCACACTTACTAAATTTAGCAAATAGTTGGTGATCCTTGAGAGTCTGTAGCACAATCCTCAACTGAGTGGCATGATTCTCCTCGCTCTAAGAGTATATGAGAATATCATCTATGAAGACAATTAAGAACATATCAAAATACGAATTGAACACCATGTTCATCAAATCCATGAAAGCTGCAGGAGCATTCGTTAGTCCAAAAGACATGACTATGAACTCATAGTGACCATACCAAGTCTTGAAAGTTGTCTTACGAATGTCACTCTCTCTAACTCTGAGTTGATGATATTCAGATGTGAGGCCTATCTTTGATAAACACTTAGCACACTGAAGTTTGTCAAATAAGTCATAAATACTGGGGAGGGGATACATGTTCTTGATTGTGTCCTTTTTCAACTGCCGATAATTAATGCACATTCTAAGAGAACTATCCTTCTTCCGAACAAAGAGAACTAGTGCGCCCCATGGGGTTTTCTATATCTGATGAATCCCTTATCTAGGAGATCTTTCAACTGCTCTTTCAACTCCTTTAGCTCGGCCGGAGCAATTCTGTAAGGAGGAATAGGTATAGGTTGCGTATCATGGAGAAGGTCGATACCAAAGTCAATCTCCCCCTCGGGAGGGACTCCTGGTAGATCATCAAGAAATACCTCCGAATACTCACACTATAGGAACTGAATAAAGGGTCATGGTCTCAGACGTCGCATCCTAAACCCGAACTCGATGGTACATACATCCTTTAGAAATTATCTTCCTGGCCTTGAGATAGGAAATAGAGCGACCTACAGGAACAACTAAACTACCTTTCCACTCTAGGACCGACTCACCCGAAAATCAAAACTCTAATGTACAAGTTCTACAATTTACTTGGGCAAAACATGCATGCAACCAATCCATACCGATGATCACATCAAAATCGGTCATGTATAACTCTACTATATCCGTTGAGGTGACTTTCTAAAGGACTATGAAAGGGTAATTTCTATATACTCATCGAGCTATAACTAAGTCACCGACTGGAATAGAGACTGAGAAGGGTTCTGATAGGATTTCAGAATTGACTCTGAAACTAGTAGCAATATGAGGAGTCACAAAAGATATGGTAGCCCTTAGATCTAATAATGCATATACATCAAGATGGAATACTCGTGACATACCAGTGACCACATATGGAGAGACCTCTTGCTCTTGACGAGATGAGAGGGTATAGAATTTTTTCTGACGCTGACCACCACCTACACTAGTGGATGCACCCTGTTGAGCTGAGCGTGCTGGTAGAGCTGCTAAACTGGTGACTGGGTCCCAGCCTCTATTATGGCCCTGTCTGGCTGAAAGGTAGTCTCTAAGCTGGTGTTTGGGCTTCCCACACCCAAAACATGCACCTGATCCTGCTAAGCATTCTCTGGTGTGCCTCCTACCACACCTTCCACAAACTGGAATGCTGGGCTCTACTGACATGCTCCCCTGACCTTGAGAGCCTAATGCTCTACCCTGCTGATCACGCCTAGATCTGGATGGGACACAGACTGATGATGGCACTGGGGATGACGACCTCTAATGGGATTGGTGGCCATGTCCCCTAGAAGACCTCTACTGGAACTATCCATAACTCCCTATTATGGCCCTATTGGCCTCTCTCTCCTTCTCCTTCATCTGATCCGCCTCTATCTGCTGGGTGTATATGACCAATTGTGATAAGTCTAGATCACTGTTCATCATAAAAGTCCTGTACTCCTTATCCAGCGAGTCTTATACTCCGATCACAAACCTGCTCATACGAGCCCTCTGATCTGCAACCATATCTGACGCATACTTGGACAGTCAGGTAAACTCCAAGGCATACTCTTGGACAGTCCTATGGTACTACTTCAAGTTGACGAACTCCGCCGCCTTTGCCTCCCTCAACTCCGTAGGGAAGAATCTATCTAAGAAGGTAGTCACAAACTCATCCCAACTCACGGGAACTGCTCCCACTGCCCTACCATCCATCCACTGGCGATACCATATATAACTTACCCCCTTCAGCAGATAGGAGGCTAAATCCACACTCTCCTCTCTAGTAACCCCTATCATTTGAGTGATCTTTTGTACCTCCTCGATAAATTCATGTGGGTCCTCATCCACTTTTGGCGCTAGAACTCAGGTGGATTTATCTTGAGTAACTCCTGAATTCTAGTCGCCACTGCATTCCTATTCTTAGGAACATGAGCCACCGCCTACTGATTGACTTGAGCAGTCATCACTAGGGCCAACATCTGAGATGTCGCTCTAAACTCGGCATGAGTGACTTACTCGGGCATAGGGTCTACTAATGCTAGCGGGACTTGCTGATGCCCGTATCCATTGCAATTTTCGTGGCCATTTCCATTGCCATTCCTTCTTCCATTTACTCGGTGAATAGGCATATTTCTGCAAATACGTATAGCACAAGTTAGAAGGACGGAGAGATACTTCATCGCACGACATAGATCATGAAAGAAGGAAAATTTTCTAAAACATCTTGTAGCCTCTCCCCCATAAGTGTGGCCCGCTTCATATCTATGAAAAAGACTCCACTCAACACGACTTTCAAACACCCTAGGACACACCTAAACCTTCGCTCTGATACTAAGTTTGTCACGACCCGAGCTGGGACCTCAGATCGATACATGGGACCTAGAATCACAAATGGCTCCAAGTCAATCTATGGCATGAATATGATAACTTAAAGAACATACATCAAGCGGAATCTGATAACTGAAACATGAATAAGCAGAATCTGATAATTGAAACATGAATAAGCGGAAGTCTGAATAATGTAAAAACATAACACAGAGTCAATACTCAACAAAGCTGATAATCTACATAATGTCTGATAAGCCTCTACTACTCTCTGATGAGCTGAAGGAACAACACACCTATCTAGCTTGCTAAAGTCTAAAAACTAAAATAACATAACCAAGTACTAAGAGTAAGGTTCCAGGAAAATGAGGACTCACCACAGCAAGAACTGAATTAAGCTGCAGAAGCTGGACTAATGGCGAAACTGGGTCTAATCATTCGGACCTATATCATGGAATGATACAGCATAGAGTACGCGGTCAGTAATTTGAATGTACTAAGTATACAAGATAAAAGAACATGTTGAGTAACTGTTAACTAAAATCATGCATATAAACATAAATCATCAGATCATGAGAGTTAGTACTACATGTTGAAATCTGAATCTAAATCATGTATAATCATAAGCGGAATATCGTATCTGAATAGAATGACCCAAAGCTAAAATAGAAATCATATGAATTTTCATAACTAAAATCATAACTAAATCTTGTAATCTGATCGTTGGGTCAAACCTACGGTAAAACATAATATCATAAGTAATAAACATGAACTATTAAAATCATGAAAAATAATGGAAGACTCGTAATAACTGACACCATCAGGATAAATCTTACATGATATCCCAATTATCACACTCAAGTGGGCAGAGTCGTCCAAAATTTTCTCAGAGCTAAAGACGCTACCATGATATTGATATCAAGATGAAGGCCCTCTAGCGGGCGGGGAAAACTCTATTGAGAGATCCCAAATATAAATATACCTATGTTGGTGTGTAGTTCTTAGACTGGGAAACTTTGGAACCCCAAGCCTACTCAATGCTAGACACTACTCCCAAAAACATGCATAGTGCTCCCAACGTTTTTCAACGAAACTGAAATAATAATCACATGCGTAGTCTGAAATTTGAACATAGGGAGTCTTGACTCCAAAACATATCATAAGCTTTAGTTGGAGTTTTGACTACAAAATATATGATAAGCTGATCTTATTAGCCTTGGCTAAATCATGAAAACATATGTAACTTGTATAGGCTTGCCCAAATCTTAAAACCATGCATACTTGCAATAAACTCCATAAGTCAAAATCATGAATTCATATATGGGTAATTTGTAAACATTCAATCATGCTGGATATCTCATCATACTTGAAATCATGAATCATAAACTTGACTTTTTGTGAAACTTACATGATTGGGCATAATTTTTTAAAACTTGAAATCATGAATTTATAATCAAAATAGGTATAAAATATGCCTATGAATTTTAAAACATACTTTGAAACATGGAGAGAATTGACCCATAAGCAAATCATTGAGAATATCATGAAATTGGGCTAAAACCCCATAAGATCATATACTTGAATTCATGAACTTGAGAAGAAACTTGGGCATGAGAGTGAAAGAAAACTCTTATTCATAGCCCTACATACCTAGGTAAGCTAAGCCTAAGCTGACTTTAAAAGCCCAAGAGATTTGGAGAAGAATTGAGGAATTTCAAGCTTGATCTTCAAAGGGGAACTTCTAAGCTTGCATGCATGGGAGTTGAATGAATTAGAATAGGTTAAACTCCCTTAACACAATTACTTCAGAGCTTGAAATGACGTAGTTTAGGTCTTAGGAGCTTAAGAATTACGAAAATGCCCTTACTGATTTCGCAGGAAAAATTACACTGCCAGGTAACATGACTCATACAATGAGTCATCCCTCGCTACCATGACTCATTGCATCGCTCCTTTAAACCCTCTACTTTTCCCTCAATCTCTAATCTTCAAACCATTACTAGATAGGATGAGTCGTTATCTGTTGCAATGACTCATTACATTCACCCATCGTCACCACTATTCATATATACTTAGCTTCTGGAGTTTTCCCCAATGGGTCCATACCACGAGTCATTACTTGTTCAAATGGGTCGTAGTACACTTTCGTTGCCACTAAATCAAATCTTGAACTTTTCTGAACTTCACTTAATGACTCATCAAGACGATCCATTACTTGATGTAACAAGCCGTTGCTTGACTTGTTGGTTCTGGGAAAACTGTACTGCAGTCTCACGATGTGGCACTTAATGGTTCGTTGTCCCCCACAACGAATCGTTCCTTGAGTAGTTCTTTGGACAATATTTCTATGGACTGCTCACAACGAGTCTTACCATGACTTATGGTAACTTCTAATGGGTCGTTCTATGACTCGTTCTGAGGAAAAAAATTTCACTTTTTTGTTGATCACATTTTCAATCCCCAATCTATTCTTAGGAACTTTTAGGGTATTACAAATGGACAAGAAGGAGATGAAGAGGGGTTGTGGGTACTTTGGACCGATTGGTCTTTTATCGCACACCTAATTTCATTTTATGGTCAACTAGGTCGGGTTGTTCAAGCCCATGGGTGGCTAATTAAAGTTCGACTCGGCCTAATTAAATACTACTTCCAACCTCAACATGGGCCCATTAATTTTCTTCATTAATGACCAGGGATGATCCAACAGACAAACCGTTTGGCAAGAGTACGGTCCGTATATTGGACCATATCTTGCCATTCCTTTCCAATGCTAGGTGTAGAGGATGAAGGGACATGCGGTCCATCCTTTGAAAGTACAGTCCATATGTTCTATCGTCTTCTGCACACCAAAATTCTTCCTTTACTTTTTAGACCACTATCCTTCTAATTTATAAGTGTACCTGCATCCACTAACACCCATTAGTCCAAAAAATTCTTGGGTTATCTTCCAAGTAGCGCTTGAGTTAACGTCGTGGCATGACATAGATACCACAGATAGTGTAGCATCCCTAGGGTTGCCTCCCAAGAAGCGCCTGATTTAACATCGCGACACGATGCAAGGTACCTGATCATGGATTTGGTGAGCCATCCTTGGGATAGGACTTCGTCACCCACTTCCTGACTTTGGTTCCACAAATGTATTGCTTCACCCATGTTGATTTAGCCTACTTTCTCTTTGGTGATTCATCCATAGTATGTTCAGCTACCCTACCAACTTTATGCTCAACATTGACCACATAAATGTCCCCAACATCTTTAGGCAACAAGTAGCCTCTCCCAGCTTTGAAGGTAATACTCTCATCCTTGACGCGAAACATTATCTCATACTTTTTAGAATCCATCAATACTCTCCCAGTAGCCAAGAATGGTCTCCCAAGGATGATGGTTATGTCTCTATCAACATCGTAGTCAAGAACTACAAAGTCTGCCAATAGTACAACCTTGCCAACTTTGACAAGCACATCTTCTACCACCCTCACCGGAGTCTTAATGGATTTGTCGGCCATCTAGAACTGAATGGAAAAGGGATTCAACATAGATAACCCAGACTTCTTGTAAATGGAAATAGGCATTAGGTGACTACTCGCCCCATTATCACAAAGTGCATGCAAGCAATTATATCTACCAATCCGGTAAGACACAGTAAATTCCCTTGGGTTGCCTTTCTTCTCAACATACATGCCTACTATGATGGCACTCATTCTATGTGTCACGGTAATGATGTCGTCCTTTTAACTTGATATCTTTCTAGTCTAGATCATCTTTAAGTACTTAGCAAACCCCGACATCTCTTTGATGGTGTCAATGAACGGGACCCAAAGTGTTTCTGTTTTAAGCCTCTCAACATGCTTAGCTATTTTCGCATCAAGGGCCTATTGAGAATCTCTTAGTGGAAATGGAGGGACAGATGGAGGAAAGTATTTTTCAAAGTCTTCCACTCCTCCCTTGGCCTTCTCTCTCTCCTTTGGGCCTGGCATATCTTTTTGAATTTCCTCACATGGTGGCTTGTTGGATCCACCTTCAACTATCTCATCAACACAAGGCTTTTTGGGCCTCTCTTCTTAGTCACCAAACTCTATCACCACTTCAGTCTTCTTATCCACCACATCCTCTTCCTCCTAAACATCAATAGGTTGCACAATATCGCCACTCCTTGTAACTATGGCTATGCATTGAGCATTAGGAGATCACACATGTCCTTTTGGATTCATCATTGTTTCACAAGGTAGATGGCCTTTTAGCTTGGTATTTTGATCAAGGGAAAGGTCCCGCACACGTTGCTCTAATTTCCGAATGGAATCTGTCTGAGAGCCTACAATCTCCATGAGACTCTTGTGACAAGCATCTGTTCTTTCTTGGTTGGCAAGCATCTTTTCTATCGTATCTTCAAGCTTTGAGCCCCAATGATCATGTGAAGGACCTTTCCTCCAATTTTTGGAGTTACAGGACATCTAGGTGGAAAAAACAAGAGGAGCCTCTATTCTGGCAATTACTACCATTTTGCTAACCCTAATTTTGACCACCAAAATTGTTCCTAGGGTAATATTAACCTTGGTCTTGTGGTTGAGGTCTCCATTGCCCTTGGTATGAAAAAGACGAGTGGCCCTGCTGATACTACAGTCTGTATCCACCGAATGAGTTACCAACATAATTGGTTTCTTCCACTTGCATAGATGGTGGATCTTGTGCTCGTTGATATTGGTATGGAGGAGGGGGGCATCCATGCCCATATGGAACACAATTCATGGTCTCATAAATAGCATGCACCTTTTTAACCTCAGATTTGGTCAACTTCTTTATGAAGAGAGCTATGTTAGTTTCCATAGTGGCCATCATTTGATCTCGCTCCTAATTCTCCTTTATCAAATAAGATAGAGAAGGAGTCCCCATATTTATTCCTCCGCTTTGGTCCCCACCATGCCAAGCATGGTTGTGCTTTGTCGTTTTGTCCAAGATGATGGAAATTCTATTGAAGGTCTTATCCATGAAGCATCCTCCTGCGGAATTATTAGTAATGAACTATGTCAAGGCATCTAGACCAGTATAAAACTTCTCCAACAAGATATTCCATGGGAACCCATGGTTGGGAGCCTAAAGGATGTATTGTCGAAATCTCTCCTATGCTTCGAACAATTGTTCACCCGGTAGCTACAAAAAGTAAAATATCTTATCCCATTGCTCTGCCTTTTTGCTAGGCGTAAATCATTTCTTCTGGATGACACTTACCAAATCCTGCCAAGTATGAATTAAGTTTGGAGGAATTCTATGCAATCATTCTCTTGCCTCATCGGCCAACAAGTATTTAAACACTCGTAACTGGATAGCATCACCTGAAACGTTATTTTTCTTATGAAGGTTGTACATCTCCAAGTAAGTTTTTAAGCATTGATGGGGGTCATCATCCGTGGACTTGTGAAACTATCCCTCCGCTTATAGCATAGTGTAGATATTGCCATCAATTTTGAATGAGGCAGCATTTACCCTTGGTGGGACGATCGTGTTTGTATAGTTAACTTCCTCATTGACATCTGCGAACACGTTTTCCAAATCTCCGACCAAAGGAGCCACCAAGATCCTATATCAAGAGACAAAAATATAAAGAAAAGGTAAAAGAATAAATATAAGCAATCAAACTAGACTATTAGAACTAGATAGGGCTTATGTCGTAGTCCCCCGCAGCGGCACCATAATATTTAATGTTGTTCAAATCCATTCTCAATATTTGGTAGTGTAAATGATCAACACAAATATATAACCCAAAAAGGAGTTGGGGTTCCCACAAAGACTACTCGAAGCCTAGACTATCTAGTGCTAAATAGCAAAGTATTGCAAGATTAGAATCTATTCGGATTAAGAGTAATAGAATTTATATATGACTAAAAATTATATTAAGCTAGGGTTATAAGTAATTAGAGATAATTCTAAGGAAGTGACCTCGATATTGGTTTTATCCCCCCTATATCACCCAATATGAAAGAATTGAGAAAGGGATAATAGTGAACATGTAAGAAATTTACTTAGACAACCCATAGGTATCTTTCAATAGCAACATAGGTGTCAATATAATTTAATTTTATCAAATTAAATAGAAGTTCCTTCTACACAATTTCTTGTTTTCCAATTTGAAATTCAACCTATATCTAGAAGAACTCATTAAATAAGGGTTATGCCTTGTGCCATTGTTTGATTGATGCTAACCCAACTCAAATTTGCTCTTTCAAGTGTCATAAGGGTAATTAGGCAGGATTGGATGATTATCATCACCAATCACAAACTACAAAACAAAAATCAATCAAATGTTCATAAGCCCAAACTCAATTTTAACAAATTGAGATCATTAGGGTTCACAACTCTAGATCTGGATTTAGTTACCCATGGCTAGAAGAAGAAGAAAAGCAAAGTAATAAGACATTCTTACCAAAAGAAATTGAAATCTTCACTTGATAGATGAGAACCTTCGAGTACAAAAACTAGATCTACTATCTACTTGAAACTAGGGCTAAAATTAACTGAGTTCTACTCTCTGTACAAGGTATGAACCATGTAAAAATTACAAGAAAAATTGTATTTATACCATGTCCCAAAATGCTCATTTAATTTGAACATCAGAGTGCCAGGTGTGTAGGGATAGGCCGTCCTTTTGAAGGACAGACCGTGCTTTGGACCATCTTTTACTTTTCCATTTATGTCCCTTGACCTATTGTCCTTTGAGAGATAGACCGCCCTTTGAAAAGACGGCCTGTACTTTACTATATACTTTAGAAATCCCATTCTGCGAAGCTTTAGTCAAATGATTAATTGACAGACTGTTCTTTTGGAAGACGGTTCGTCCTTTCAGTCATACTTTAAGGACGCATATTATTGGGTTTCTGGAATCTACAGCTAGGAAGGGATGGACTGAGGGACGGACCATCCTTCAGACCGACAGTCCGTCTGTTGCCTCGTCTGTTGATCGATTTTCTAGCCTAAACTCTTTTTTTGTCCACATTCTTGGGTTCCTGAAACGTAGCACAATAAGGTTAGTTTCTACTTAATTTACTCCAAAAGACATGTAAAAGGCTATGAAAAGAAGCAAACATGTATCGCTAATCCCTGACACATTATTATTGGCCATTGATATTAAGGATAAAGCATTACAAGTGACCAATTCTTTGCTATTCTCCTGCTTAATCACCAACCTATGTCAGCTAGTTGGAGTTCCATCCCTACATAAAGAGGTAATCACAATGAGGCAATTCAATCCATGGACATCACTAAAATTAAAAATGAGACTAACCCAACTGCATAAATATATTTAGATTTTTCCATGACAATAGGTGCACAATCAGAGAAATTTGACATCCACATGAAGTTTTCCTCTGGGCAGTCAAGCCTAATACTACACACACTGAGGTACCTCCCACAGTAGAATCGACAGATTTCACATTTTCTAAGTCAAATCCACAAGAGTTTGTACCATTTATATCACAACCCAAACGGAGGCCGGAACCATAATAAGGGACAAGGAGCCTCGAGAGACCCCAAGTCGACCCATGGAATTAGCATACATCTAAATCAAGAAACTGAATAATCAATAATATACTCATAGCGGAAGTTTAACTTAAACATAACATCAGAATACGAAACCCGAAGCTGAATACATACATATTTCTAAAAAGCCTCTAAACCTGATGAGTTGATGGGGCAAGAACCCAAATAACTCAAATAACACTGAAACTGAAGTACACATAACAAAAATGAATAGTCTCGTCCTCAGGAGATGAGGACTCACCCATAATGAAAACTCTAACTCTGATAAGCAGACTACGAGGGGGGCTGAACCTGAGAGCCTGGTCCTATATCATGAAATGATACAACATAGAGTATGCGCTAGTACGTGGAATGTACCAAGTATGCAAGGTAAGTAAAACCGCTAAAATAAGTAAAATAATTTAAGAACATGCATAATGTAAAACATAAGCAATGAGAATCTGAGAGTAGGGCTAGCATGCATTCTTTCTGAAATCATGATCTCATCAAAACATAGCATATCATATCATAACATACCATAACATAATCGATTGACTCAAAGCTGAAATCTGATATTTATAAGTAAAGTTGAACGTTGAGTCAAACCTGCTTTAGAACATGCTTACATATGTAAATCTCATGAATAATGAACATGCATAACTGAAATCATGAGGAACAATGGGAGACTCGTCTTTTAACCGACATACCATGATAGATCTTACATGGTCCCGACTATCACATTCAGGTGGGTAGAGCCGTCCAAAGCCTTGCTAGGGCTAGGGACGATACCATGATATCGATATACACCTAAAGGCTCATTCAGGCAAGGGAAGCTCGTGAGGGAGGTCCCAAACTCATAATGTATACACCTACGTTGGTGCGTAGTTCTGAGGCATAGGGTGATCGACCCTTAGCCTACTCGGAGCAAGAAACATTACTCCCAAAAAAACATGCATATGCTCTACATCGTTTTAGAACGATGCTCAACATCGTCTGTTGACGAAGCTCAGTACTCAAATACATCTCAAATATGAAATCATTCATATGAGAAGCTTTAGCTCAAGACATACCACAAACTAAAAATATAATTGGGAGCCTTCGCTCCAAAACCATGTGGTAAGATATGCATAGGAAAGCTTTAACTCAAAACAGAACACAAGCTGAAAATATAATTGGGAGTATTCGCTCCAAAACAATGTGGTAAGCTTAACTCGAAAAAATCATCATTCATACATAACATGTGGGCATTGCCCAAAGTTTTATCATACTTAGAAATACTCAATTCTCATCGAAAACATAATTGTAAATATGGGTAGCTTCAAAACTTAATTTTCATCATATTATCTCATCATCATCATATATTCATCACAAATCTCATCTTTCATGAACATCTCATCAATGGGCTTTTAATTTATAAAACTAGAAACATGATTTTATATTGAAAACATTATAAAAAAATTGCCATGCTTCGTAATTCAACAGTAGAATCATAATTAAATCATACCCATGTATAGAAATAAGAGATTCATGCATTTGGGTTAAAACCCCATAAATTATACATAGGATATTTCATACTTTAGAGAGGGATTAGGCATGGGTGTGAAGGGGATCACCCATTCATAACCTTACATACATGTTGGTAACTGATTCTTACACTTCCTTAGATGCCTAATAGGAAATTGAAGGAATTTGAAGAACACTAGCTTGATCACCCTCTCTAATATTTCTACCTTGCATACATGAATGAATAAGGCCTAAAATGAACTTAACCCCTTAAAATAAGTCACTATTCATAACTCAAAACAACATAGTTTAGACCTTAGAAGCTTAGAAATTATGGAAAAAACCTTACTAAATTCCCATAAAATAACTGTCAGGTGGTCCCAACAAGGGACCCAACGACTCGTCATCACAGGTCACGACTCGTGGAGTCGTCCGTGAGGTACACTGCTCAATAGGTCTCCTAGGCTCTTAACGGGCAACCTCATGACTCGTTACTGGTGACCACGACTCATGGTTACTATCCGTTATGTACACTGCCTCCATGCCTATTATTTTCTTAATCAACTGACCACGACCCTCCCCACGAATCATAGGGACTGACCACGACTCATGGGGTCCTTCCGTCGAGTGCACTGCCTCCCTTCTTCTATTTTCTTTCCTTATTCACCCCACGACTGACACAATGACTTGTGGGGCCTGACCACGAGTCGTGGTCACGCCTGTGGGAATCCTTTTTCCAAAATTTCCAAACTCCTCACTGACCTCCCCACGAGTCACATCATGACTCGTGGGCTGCAGCAAAGAGTCATCCCATGACTTGTTTTGTGCTTGGTGCCATTTTTTAAGCTTTTCTCCATTTCAACTTTCAGGTCTGATCTTTGGGCTTTCTGGGTATAACAATATCTCCCCCTTGGGAACATTCGTCCTAGAATGTTGGAAACACACAAAAAAGCAGAGAGATGCAATTATCATATTCAAATACTAATCATTTAAACTGAAAACTGACGGAATGACTACCTCCAATTCAAACTACACAACTGAACTGAATTCACGAATCATACATACATTCACATACATAAAAGAAACTTGCGCACATGAATTGAACATGAAAACTAAATAGAGTCTAGGACAACTAGAGCTGGATCACCCTAACACTTCTTAAAGAGCGATACATGAAACACAAGATTCACGGAAGCTAACTCGGAGGGCAACTCCAACTCATTAGCCACCTTTCCAACATGTCTCACTATCCGATACGTGCCAACTTAGCGGGGACTAAGTTTCCCTTTCTTCCTGAACCTCACCACTCTCTTCATGGGAGACATCCTTAGAAATACCCAGTCATCGACTTCAAATTCTAATTCTCTTCTTCTCACATCAGCATAAGACTTTTGGAGACTCTGGGCAGTCCTTAGCCTGTCCCTTATTAGCTAAACCTTCTCCATTTCCTCATGAACTGAATTTGGCCCAATCATCACCACCTCACCAACCTCGAACCAACCAATGGGCGACCTATATCTCCGCCCATAGAGAGCCTCAAACGGCGCCATTTGGATACTGGAGTGATAGCTATTATTGTAGGCAAACTCGATCATGGGCAAGTGATCATTCCAACCACCTTTGAAGTCAATCACGCATGCCTTCAACATGTCCTCGAGGGTCTAATTGTCCGCTCTGCTTGACCATCCGTTTGCAGGTGAAATGCTATGCTGAGCTTAACCTGTGTACCAAGTCCTTTTTGAAATGACCTCCAAAACTAAGAAGTAAATTGGGTACCTCTATCTAAAATGATGGATAAGGGCACCCCGTGCAATCGAACTAGCTCCTGGGTATATAGTTTGGAATAATCCTCTGCTGAATCCGTGGTCTTAACTGTTAGAAAGTGATCAGCCTTGGTCAACCTGTCTACCACAACCCAAATGGAATCATATTGTTGATGAGTACGAGGCATACCTGTGATGAAATCCATATTAATTTCTTCCCACTTCCAAGTAGGAATGTTGATATCCTGAAGTATGCCTCCCGATCTCTGGTGCTCAACCTTTACTTACTAATAGTTTGGATACTTGGTTATGAATTCTGCAATATCCTTTTTCATGCCATTCCACCAATAGATTTCCCATAAGTCACGGTACATCTTGGTGGCACCCGGATGGATAGAATACTTGAATCCATAAGCCTCATGCAACATCTGGCTCCTCAAATTGTCCACGTCCGGAACACATAAGAGACCCTGGTACCGAAGCACACCATCTCCCCCTTTGTAGAAGACCCCTACCTTCTGATTTTGAACTACTTCCTTCAACTTTACCAAAATTGGATCCTCATCTTGTCTAGGTTTCACATCAGTCACCACGGACGATTCTAATCCGTTCTGAACCACAACACCGCCATCGGTCAAGTCAACCAACCTAACTCCCAACCTTGCGAGTCGATGCACATCCTTCACCAAATCCTTTTTCCCTTCATCCATATGGGACACACTCTCCATAGAGAGTCTACTAAGTGCGTCCGCTACCATATTAGCCTTACCCGGATGGTAAAGGACACTTATATCGTAGTCCTTGAGTAGCTCCAACCACCTCCTTTGCCGGAGATTGAGATCTTTCTGTGTGAACACATATTGTAAGCTCTTGTGGTCTGTAAATACATCCACATGGACCCCATATAAATAATGTCTCCATATCTTCAAGGCGAATACCACCGCGATCAATTCAAGATCATGGGTCGGATTGTTCTTCCCATGAACTTTCAACTGTCTAGAGGCGTATGCTATAACCTTCCCGTGCTGCATCAACACACACCCAAGTCTGATTCTTGAAGCATCGCAATACACCATGAATCCATCGGTACCCTCCAATAGAGTTAACACCGGTGCTGAGGTAAGTCGAGTCTTCAACTCTTGGAAGCTCTTCTCACAAGCCTCCGACCATTGGAATTTCACCTTCTTCTGAGTCAATTTGGTCAAAGATGCTGCAATAGATGAGAAGCCCTCAACAAATCTTCGATAATAGCTGGCTAGACCCAAGAAACTCTAAATATCTTAAGGATTCATCGGTCTAGGCCAATTCTTCACCGCCTCGATTTTTTGAGAATCCACCTTTATACCCTCACTTGAACCACATGGCCCAAAAATGCTATGGAGTTTAACCAAAACTTGCACTTGTTGAATTTTTCATATAATTTACGATCCTTGAGAGACTGAAGCACTACTCTCAAATGAGCGGCATGCTCCTCCTCGCTCCGAGAGTATATCAAGATGTCATCAATAAACACAATCACGAACATGTCCAGGTATGACTTGAACACCCTACTCATCAAGTCCATAAAAGCTCCAGGAGCATTCGTTAGTCCAAAAGACATAACTACAAACTCATAATGACCATACCGCATCCTGAAGGCTATCTTCGGGATGTCACTCTCTCGAACTCTGAGCTGATGGTACCGGGATTTGAGATCTATCTTTGAGAAACACTTGGCACCCTGAAGCTGGTCAAATAAATCATCAATCCTCGGTAGAGGATACTTGTTCTTGATAGTGACTTTGTTCAATTACCGATAGTCAATGCACAAGCGAAGAGAACCATCTTTCTTTCGGACAAAGAGGACTAGTGCACTCTATGGGGACTTGCTCGGTCTAATGAAACCCTTATCTAACAAGTCCTTCAACTTCTCTTTCAACTCTTTTATCCCGTCTAGAGCCATTCTATAGGGAGGAATAGATATAGGCTGCGTGTTGGGAAAAAGGTCAATTCCAAAATCGATCTCCCGCTCAGGAGGGATTCCCGACAAATCATTAGGAAAGACCTTTGGATACTCACGTACTACTGAAACTGATTAGATAGCTGGGGTCTCGGACTCAAAATCCTTAACCCTAACTAGATGATACACACAACCCTTAGAAATCATCTTCCTGGCCTTAAGGTAGGAAATGAAACGACCTACAAGCACGACTGAACTACCCTTCCATTCTAAAATTGGTTCACACGGAAATATGAACTCTACTGCCCGGGTTTTATAATTAACTGAAGCATAGCATGCAAATAGCCAATCCATGCTGAGAATCACATCAAAATCATTCATGGTTAACTCTATCAAATCTGCTGAGGTGACCTTTTGAAGGACTGAGACTGGACAACCTCTATATACCCATCTAGCTATAACTGAGTCACCTACTGGAATAAAAACTGAGAAGGGTTCTGACAAGACTTCAGGACTGACTCTGAAGCTACTGGCCACATAAGGTGTCACAAAAGACAAGGTAACCCCCAAATCTAACAAAGCATAAACATAAATATGGAAAACTCGTAACATATCGGTGACCACATCCGGGGAGACCTCCTGCTCCTGACGGGATGCTAAGGCATAGAATCTGTTCTGACACTGACCGCCAGTTGTACTGGCCCCCTGATGTGCTGAGCATGTAGGAGGGGCTGATGAACTAGAAACTTGGCCTCGGCCCCCAACCTGATCTGTCTCGCTGCTGGGCAATCTCTAAGCATGTGTCCGAGCTTTCCACAACTGAAACAAGCACCTGAACCTTCCAAGCACTGTCTTGTGTGCCCCCCGACCACATATGCGACAAGTTGGGAGGCTAGAATCTGCGGGTTTTCTACTTTGACCCCTCGAGCTTGATGCTCATCCTCTCTAATCATGTCTAGGCCTGGATTGCACACTCAATGCTGAAGATGTTGCGGCTGATGATCCCTGGTGGGTCTGTTGTCGGTGCCTACCACCTGACCTCGGTTGAGAGAATCTATGGTCATTGGTCCTAGCCCTCTTGGCCTCTCTCTCTCAAATATGTCGCCTCCATCTACTGGGCGTACAAAACTATTTGAGGGAAATCCATATCCTGGTGGAGCATAGAGGTCCTACAATCCTTGTCCAAATATCCCGCTACTCCATGAATGAATTTACTCACTCGCGCCCACTGATCAGCCACTAACTCGAGGACGTACTTGGATAGGTGAGTGAACTCAAGGGCATACTCTTGCACCGTCATCCTCCCTTGCTTCAGATTTACGAACTCAGATGCTTTTAGCTCCCTCATCTCATCTAAGAATGCAACATGAAACTCTTCCCAAGTGACAAGACCTGCTCCAGCGACCCTACTATCCTTCCATTGGCAAAACCAGATATGCACGACCCTTTTTAACTGGTAAGAGGCCAACTCTGTGCACTTAACCCCATTCAACCCCATGACTTGGGTGATCTTGACAATCTCATTTATGAACTCATGTGGGTCCTCATCTACCTTGGACCCAAGGAACTCAGGCGGGTTCATCCTCAAGAAGTCTCTGACCAGAGCCGCCGTTACATTGCCATTTTACGGAAAATGCACAATGGCTTGCTAATTGACCTAACAGTCAAGGCTTTCACAAGCATCTGAATAGTGGCCCAGAACTCAACGTGAGCAACTGGCTCCGATGCCTGGGGCTCCTGAACTGGTGGGGCTTGCTGGTGCCCATTACCATTTCAATCCTCGTGGCCTTCACCATTCCCATTTCTCCTACCATTCATTCTTCTAGGAGCCATGATTCTACAATCGTGAATAGCAGGAAATAGAAGGATAGAAAGACTTTTCATCGCACGACATAGATCATGAAAGAAGGGAACATTTCTAAAATGTCTCGTAGCCTCTTCTTCATAAGTGTGGCGCACTTCACACCTATGAAAAAGACTCTACTTAATGCGGCTTTCAGACACCCTAGTACACTTCAAACCTATTGTTCTGATACTAAGTTTTTCATGACTGGAACAGAGGCCTAGACCGTAACACGAGACAAGGAGCCTCGAGAGACCCCAAGTCGACCAATGGCATAAGCATACATCTAACTCAATCAAGAAACTGAATAATCAAAATATACTCATAGTGGAAGTCTGACTTAAACATAAAATCAGAATACGAAACCCGAAGTTGCATACATACATATGTCTGAAAAGCCTCTAAACCTGACGAGTTGATGGGACAAGGCCCCAACTAACTCAACAACACTGAAACTGAAGTACACATAAGAAATATGAATAGTCTATTCCTCGGGAGATGAGGACTCACCAACAATGCAAACTCTAACTCTGATAAGCTGATTACGAGCGGGGCTGAACCTGAGAGCTGGGTCCTGCATCATGAAACGATATAGCATAGAGTATGCGGTCAGTCATGAAATATACCGAGTATGCAAGGTAAGTAAAATCTCTAAAATAAGAAAAATCATTTAAGAACATACATAATGTAAAACATAAACAATGAGAATATGAGAGTAGGGCTTGCATGCATTCTTTCTGAAATCATAATCTCATCAAAACATAGCATATCATATCATAACATAATCGATTAACTCAAAGCTGAAATCTAATATTTATAAGTAAAGTTGAACGTTGAGTCAAACCTGCTTTAGAACATGCTTACATATCTAAATCTCATGAATAATGAACATGCATAACTGAAATCACGAGGAACAATGGGAGACGCCTTTCCAGGGCTAGGAACGATACGATGATATCGATATCAAGCTGAAGGCCCATTTGGGCAAGATAAGTTCACAAGGGAGGTCCCGAAGTCATAATGTATACACCTATGTTGGCGCGTAGTTTTGAGGCATTGGGTGATCGACCCTTAGCCTGCTCGATGCTATATATTACTCCTTAAAAACATGCATATTCTCTACATCATTTTATAACGATGCTCAACATCATCTATTGACGAAGCTCAATACTCAAATACATCTGAAGTATGAAATCATGTATATGAGAAGCTTTAGCTCAAAACATACCACAAGCTAAAAATATAATTGGGAGCCTTCGCTCCAAAACCATGTGGTAAGTTATGCATAGGAAAACTTCAACTCAAAATAGACCACACCCTGAAAATATCATTGGGAGTCTTTGCTCCAAAACAATGTGGTGAGCTTAACTCGAGAAAATCATCATTCATACATAACCTGTGGGCATTGTCCAAAGCTTTATCGTACTTAGAAATACTCAATTCTCATCGAAAACGTAATTTTAAACATGGGTAGCTTCAAAACATGTTTTTCATCATATTGTCTCATCATCATCATATATTCATCAGAAATCTCATCTTCATGAACATCACATCAATGGGCTTTTAATTCATAAAACTAGAAACATGATTTTAAATTGAAAACATTATTAAAAAAATTGCCCAAGCTTCATAATTCAACAATAGAATCATAATTAAATCACACCCATGTATAGAAATAGGAGATTCATGCATTTGGGTTAAAATCCCATAAATTAGACATAGGATATTTCATACTTTAGAGAGGGATTGGGCATGGGTGTGAAAGGGATCACCCATTCATAACCCTACATACCTGTTGGTAACTGATTCTTACACTTCCTTAGATGCCCAATAGGAAATTGAAGGAATTTGAAGAACACTAGCTTGATCACCCTCTCTAATCTTTCTATCTTGCATGCATGAATGAATAAGGCCTAATGAACTTAACTCCTTAAAATGTCACTATTCATAACTCAAAACGGCATAGTTTAGGCCTTAGAAGATTAGGAATTACAGACAAACCCTTACAAAATTCACAGAAAAATAACGGTCGGGTGGCCCCAACGACTCGTCGTCATAGGTCACCACTCGTGGAGTCGTCCGTGAGGTACACTGCTCAATAGTCTCCTGCGCTCTTAACGAGCAACCTCATGACTCGTTACTGGTGACCACGACTCATGGTCACCATCCGTTATGTACACTGCCTCCATGCCAATTATTTTCTCAATCAGTTGACCACGACCCTCCCCACGAATCGTGGGGACTGACCACGACTTGTGGGGTCCTTTCGTCGAGTGCACTTCCTCCCTTCTTCTCTTTACTTTCTTTACTCACCCCACGACTAACACAACGACTTCTGGGGCCTGACCATGAATCGTGGTCACGTCCGTGGGAATCCTCTTTCCCAAATTACCAAACTCCTCACTAGCTTCCCCACGAGTCATATTCATGACTCATGGGCAACATCAACGAGTCATCCCACGACTCGTTTTGTGCCTGGTGCCAGTTTTTAAGCTTTTCTCTATTTCAACTCCCGGGTCTGATCTTTGTGCTTCCAGGGTATAACAATCTACCTCAAACTCGTGCCCAAGCTCTACTACACCTTATCATCCTTTAACTGCATCAGGAGCTTGGGTTGACATATTTCTCCTCACTAGAGAAAAGTTCACGAACAAGGCCATTAAGACTCAGAGGGAGATAAGAAAGTGATTACCTTGCTAAGTGAGTTTCTTGTATTTGTTAATCGAGACATCAAGAAGGCTATGAATCCCTTGTTAGAGGCATTGACAACTTCTCAACAGTTAGCCACCTCACAAACGGAAAGGTTTAAAGCTAGAGTGATGAACATGGCTCAAGTGAGATAGAGATAGAAATATTAAGGGAAGAACTAAATAAGACTAGAGTCACAGTTAAGAAGCTCCAAGAAAGGGAGGTACCAATCCTGTACACAGTAGTTGAGCCATCAAATGTTGACTTTCAAGTAGGCATCTCAATAGTGAGCATGTTTGTAATACCCCGGGAACCCAAGGATCAGACCCCGGAGTCAAATGGGAAAAATCTGGGAAATGATGCTGCAGTTGCAGGATGAGTCGTTGGACGACTTGTTAGGAGACCCCACGAGTCATCAGGTGTCTCATGGGAAAGCCTGGATGAATTGAAGGGTTGAGGTCCCCACGGGCATGGGAATGACTCATGGTCAGCCACCACGAGTTGTCAGGTTAACCATGGGGTGAAGTTGAGAAATGAATGGGAGGAATGACCGGTGTACCTAACGGAAGGGAACCCATGAGTTTTGTTCTGTCCCAACGACTCATGAGGTGAGTCGTGATCAAGCAAGGTGAGTTCCATTTGATGCTAAGGCACTGTACATAATGGGAGGTGACATCGAGTTGTGACTAGTGACAATGGGTCGTTAACTCACCCGTTGTGAGCCCTAAAGGATCGGTTAGCCAGTGCACCCGACGAACGACATAACGAGTCATTTGGGCCAATGACGATCTGTCAGGTCGTCCATTAGGACCACCTAGCAGTGTATTTCTGCGAATTCAATAAGGTTATTTCTGTCATTTCCTAAGTTTTAGGGGCCTATACTATGTTTTTTAAGGCTCGTTTTACAGGGTTTTAAGAGGGGAAAACCTATTCTAAGCTAGTTCATTCCATGCATGCAAACTTGAGAGCTTGAAGGGAGGATTTAGAGAAAGTTTTAAAGGTTTCCATTGGAATCTCATCTTGGGCAATTATAGAAGTGTTAAAATCATCCCTCCCAAGTATGTAAGGCTATGAGTGAGTGTCTTCTTCCACACTCATGCAAATTTCTACCAAATCATGATAAATTATCTATGATCAAGTACGGGGTTTCTACCCATTGCATGATTCTTCAATCTCTATACATGGGTATGATAAGATTATGTTTATATTGATGAATTGTGAAGCTTGGGCAAATTTTAAATTGTTTCCAATCCAAATAGTGATTTCTAAATTATCAAATTTTATGTCCATGGAGAAGAAGTCATGAAACAAGAGAATGATGTTGAATGTATGATGATGATGAGATTTAATGATGAAAAATATGTTTATCAAGCTTCCCATGATTATGATGTTGTTTTCAAAGTGAGATGAGTCGATCCTAGTATGATAATGCTTTAGACAATGCCCACATGTTGATTTAAAGTGATGATATTCCCAACATAAGCTTACCACATTGTTGAAGTGAAGTTTCCCAATTTTTCATAAATTCTAACTTGTGGTATGTTGGGTTAGATATTTATATATCTAGCTTACCACATGATTTGGAATAGATGCTCTCACCTATGTTGAGCTTGTGGTATGTTTCGAAATAAAGCTTCTCATATGCATGCATTCACAATTGAAATGTATGTCATTATGGAGCTTTGTCAAAGTACAATGTTGAGCTTCATTTTCATATGATGTCGAGTCTATGCATGATTTTGTTATGAGCTTTGTCAATAGACAATGTTGAGCTTCATTTCATACGATGTTAAGTTATGCATGATTTTATATTGATCTTCGTCATTAAACGATGTTGAGCTTTGTCAATAGACGATGTTGAGCTTCATTATACACGATGTAGAGCATTGTATGTTTTTGGGAGAAGAGTCTAGCACCGAGCGAGTTAAGGATCGATCACCCTATACCCCAGAACTACGCGCCAACATAGGTTGATACTATTATATTATTGGGCCCTCCCTTGTGAGCTATCCCCGGCCCGATTGGCCCTTAAGCTTGATATTGATATCATGGTATCGTCCATCGCCCTGGCAAGGTTATGGACGGCTCTACCCACTTGAGCGTGATAGTTGGGACCATGTAAGCTCTATCATGGTATGTCGGTTAAGTAACGAGTCTCCCACTATATATATCGTTCATATTTTCATATTAATTACTCATGATGATTACCTTATGCATGCATGTTCTGAAAGTAAGGTTTGAATCAATGTTCAGCTTTTGATATATATGTTATGTTTAGCTTTGAGTCATTCGAGTCAATCATGATGTTGTAAAGCTAAGCATGGTCGTGTCATGGTAAGATTTCTATTTCAGAATGAATGCATGTAGGCCTTCTATTTATACTTGAAATCTTATGATATGGTATTGAATGTTTTAAATGATTTACTTTGCTAGAGCAGTTTTACTTACCTTGCATACTCAGTACATTCCACGTATTGATCGCATACTTTCTATGCTGCATTATTTCATGATGCAGGATCCGGTTCTTAGGTCCAGCCCCGCTCGTAGTCGCTTATCATAGTTAGCACCTGCGTGATTGGTGAGTCCTCATCTTTCGAGGACTAGACTTTCAGTTTTCTTTTGTGTATTTCAGTTTTCGTATTGTTGAGTTAGTTGGGGTCTTGTCCCATCAACTCTTCCAGATTAAAGGCTTTCAAACTTATGTATGTGCAGCTTCAGACATTATTTTGATGTTATTTTAAATTAGACTTCCGTTGAGTTATATTGATGATTTTCTTTAGTTTATTGAATAAGTTAGTTGTACGCTTATGCCATGGGTAGACTTAGGGTCCCTCGGGGTCCCTTGTCTCGTGTCTACGATCTGGGTCTACGCTTGGGTCGTGAAAAACTTTGTATCAGAGCCATAGGTTTGATGTGTCCTAGGGAGTCTGAAAGCCACGTTAGGTAGTCTTTTTTATGGGTGTGAAGCGCGCCACACTTATGATGAAGAGGCTACTAGACATTTTAGGAAATGTTCCCTTCTTTCATGATCTGTGTCGTGCGGTGAAAAGCCTTTCTATCCTTCTAATTTGTGCTATTTGCAATTGCAGAATTATGGCACCTCGAAGGATGAATAGGAGGAGTGGAGGTGGCGAAGGCCATGAGGATGGAAACGGTCATGAGCATCATCTAGCCCCACCAGTTCAAGAGCCTCAATCATCGGAGCTAGCTGCTCATGCTGAGTTCCGAGCTGCCATTCAGATGCTTGCGCAGGCCTTGAACGCTAAGGTCAATCAGCAGGCCGTTGTGCATGTTTGGAAAAATGGCAATGCGGTGGTGGCTCAAGTCAGGGACTTCTTGAGGATGAATCCGCCGGAGTTTCTGGGGTCCAAGATAGATGAGGACCCGCATGATTTCATTAATGAGATTGTCAATATCACCCAGGTTATGGGGGTGAGTAGTGTTGAGTGCGCAGAGTTAGCCTCCTACCAGTTGAAGGGGGTTGCGCATATTTGGTTCCGCTAGTGGAAGGACAACAGGGTCGCAGTAGCAGGTCCGATCACATGGGAGGAGTTTCAGGTTGCTTTCCTAGATCAGTTCTTCCCTTGAGAGATGAGGGAGTTGAAAGAAGCCGAGTTCATGAATTTAAAGTAAGGAAGGATGACTGTTTAGGAGTACACCCTTGAGTTCACCCGCTTATCTAAGTATGCGCCGGAGCTAGTGGCTGACCAGCGGGCATGGGTGAGCAGATTTGAGCATGGTATAGCAGGATATTTGGAGAAGGACTGCAACACAGCTATGCTCCATCAGAACATGGACTTCCCTCACATTGTGTTGTACGCTCAGCAAATGGAGGCGGCACAGTCGAGGGAGAGGGAGGCCAAGAGGGCCAGAACTAAGGACCACAGATTCTCTCAGCAGAGGTCCGATGGTGGACACCAACAACAGACCCACTAGAGATCATCAGCCCCAACATCTTCAGCACTGAGTGTGCCATCTAGGCCCAGACATGATCAGAGAGGGCAAGTGTCAAGCTTGAGGGGTCATAGCAGTAAGCCCGTAGAATCCAGCATTCCAGCTTATAGGAGGTGCGGTCGAGGGCACACAGGCCAGTGTTTGGTAGGGTCAAGAGCGTGTTTTGGATATGGGCAGCCTGGACATATTCTCAGAGATTGTCCCGCTGCAAGACAGGATCAAGTTGGGGGCCGATGCCCAGTTTCTAGTTTAGCAGCCCCACCCCCACGCACAACACATCGGTGGCATCTACTAGCACAGCTGGCAGGCAGCGCCAGAAAAAATTCTATTCCTTATCCAATCGTCAGGAGCAAGAGGCCTCACTAGATGTAGTCACCAGTATGTTGAGAATCTTTCATGTTGATGTATATGCATTGCTAGATCTGGGAGCTATCCTATCTTTTGTGACACCATATATAGCCAGTAGCTTCAGAGTTAGTCCTGATATCTTATCAGAGCCCTTCTCAGTTTCTACTCTAATAGGTGACTCAGTTATAGCTAGACGAGTGTATAGAGGTTTCCCGATCTCAATTCTTCATAAGGTCACCTCGACAAACTTGATAGAGTTAACAATGACTGACTTCGATATTATTCTCAGCATGGATTGGCTATTCACATGCTATGCTTTAGTTAATTGTAGGACCCGATCAGTAGAGTTCAGATTTCCGGGTGAGACTGTCTTAGAATGGGAGGGTAGTTTAGTTGTGCCTGTAGGTTGATTTATTTCCTACTTTAAGGCCAGAAAGATGATTTTCAAGGGTTGCATGTGATCTTGGGCAGATTTATATGCCCAAGTGATACTCAAACGCGTCATTTTGTCTTGTTTATCTAGCGATGCTTGTACATTCTCATGTAAATTATAGTTAAAATGTGAATTTATACTAACCAACATGATTAGCATTGTTTTGCAGGAAAAGTATAATTTTATGAAGCTAAGATGCATGTTGGGAGAAATTGGTAATGGACTCGGAAGCGAGCAAGGAAAAGGCCAAGGAAAGCATAAAGAAAAAGGGGCTCCGCGATGGAGCCGTGACACGCTGCCATCGCAGATGCATTTTGCCTCGGATAATAAAAGTTGGAAAATTTCTAGAGGAGGTCCGCGTTGCCTCCGTGGCACGTTGGACCTACTTACCTGGAACATGGAATTCCAGTGAAGGTGCGCGTTCGTGCCGTGGCACGTTGGCCAAGCTCCGCGTTGCACGCCGTGGCACGTTGGGCTTAAATACCTGGAGGGCTGGATTCCAGTGAGGGTGCACCTTCGTGCCATGTCACGGAGGCAGTGCTCCGCGATGAACTCCATGACACGTTGCGTGTTATTCCGGGAAAAATTCTCACTAGTATAAATAGAACACTTAGGTTCATTTTTAATTATTCTGACTGGGTGGAGAAAGAACGTGGGTTACAGGCAGTTGAGGGGACGAAAATCTTAGGGTTTTTCTCTATCTCTTTCTCCTTTCTTTCAATTTTTTGTATGATTTACACTCATTT
>JACEIK010000847.1:89451-142248 GCA_018107945.1 Datura stramonium
CTTGCTTCCAAGTCCATTCCCAATTTTTACCAACATGTATCTTAGCTTCCCAAAATTCCATTTTACCTGCAAAACAACACTAATCATGTTGGTTAGTATATATTCACATTTTAACTAAAAATCACATGAGAATGCACACATAACTATAGATAAACAAGACGAAATGAAGCATTTGCGTATCACTTGGGCATGCAATTCTGCCCAAGATCAAGGGGAAAACCTATTCTAAGCTAATTCATTCCATGCATGCAAACTTGAGAGTTTGAAGAGAGTATTGAGAGAAAGTTTTGAAGGTTTCCATTGGAATCTCATCTTGGGTAATTAGAGAAGCGGTAAAATCATCCCTCCCAGGTATGTAGGGTTATGAGTAGATGTCTCCTTCCACACCCACGCCCGAATTCTATCAATCCATGAAAAATTAACTATGATCAAGTATGGGGTTTTTACCCAATTGCATAATTCTTCCATCTCTATATATGGGTATGATTAGATTATGTTCATATTGATGAATTGTTAAGCTTGGGAAGATTTTAAATTGTTTTCAATCAAAAAAATTGTTTTCTAAATTATGAAATTTAATGCCCATGGATGAGAAGTTCATGAAATAAGAGAATGGTGATAAATGTATGATGATGAAAAGCACATTTATAAAGCTACCCATGATTATGATATTGTTTTCAAAATGAATTGAGTAGATCCAAGTATGATAGAGCTTTGGGTAATGCCCACATTTCGATTTAAAATGATGAGTTCTTCTGAAAATAATCTTACCACATTGTTTGGAGCGAAGTCTCCCAAATTTCAAAATATTAGCTTATGATGAGTTCTTCTGAAATAATCTTACCACATTGTTTGGAGCGAAGTCTCCCAAATTTCAAAATATTAGCTTGTGGTATGTTTCAAATTAAAGCTTATCATATGCGTAGGTTCATAATTGAGATGCATGTTATTATTGAGCTTTGTCAAAGGACAATTTTGAGCTTTGTTTCATACGATGTTGAGTTATGCATGATTTCAACTTAAGCTTCGTCAATAGACGATGTTGAGCTTCGTTGTATATGATGTAGAGCATTGCATGTTTTGGGAGAAGAGTCTAGCACCGAGCGGGCTAAGGGTCGATCACCCTATGCCCCAGAACTACACGCCAACGTAGGTTGAATACAATATGACTTGGGACCTCTCTAGTGAGCTTCCCCCTGTCCGAATGGGCCTTTAGCTTGATATCGATATCATGGTAGTGTCCTTAGCCCTGGCAAGGTTTTTGATGGCTCTTTCCACTTGAGTGAAATAGTTGGGACCATGTAAGCTCTATCGTGGTATGTCAGTTAAGTGACGAGTCTCCCATTGTCTATATGATTTAAATTTGCATATTCATTACTCATGATTATTTCTTTAAACATGCATGTTCTAAAAGAAAGGTTTGACTCATTGTTCAACTTTTATCATAAATGTTATGTTTCAGCTTTGAGTCATTCGAGTTAGTCATGATGTTATAAAGCTATGCATGGTCATGTCATGATAAGATTTCAATTTCATGATGAATGCTTGTAGCCTTCTTCTCAGTCTTGAAAGCTTATGATATGTTATGAAATGTATCGAACGATTTATTTTAGTTACCTTGCATGCTCGGTACGTTCCATGTACTAACCACATACTTTCTATGCTGTATCATTTCATGATACAAGACCCGACTCGCAACTTCAACCCCGACCTTAGTCAGCTTTTCCGAGTTCATATCTACTCAGGATTGGTGAGTCTTCATCTTTTGAGGACTAGACTTTCAGTTTCTTTTACGTATTTTAGTTTCCGTATTATTAAGTTAGTTGGGGATCTTTTCCCATCAAATCATCCAGATTAGAGGCTTTTAGACTTATGTATGTGTTAGCGTCAGATGTAATTATGATGTTATGTTGAATTAGACTTCCGCTGAGTTATATTGATGTTTTCTTCAGTTTATCGAATGGGTTAGATGTATGCTTATGCCATGGGTTGACTTGGGGTCTCTCGGGGTCCCTTGTCCCGTGTCTACGATCCGGGCCTCTGTTCGGGTCGTGACACAATGACCACATAGGGAGAAACCTCCTGCTCCTATCGAGAAGATAGTGCATAGAACCTATTCTGGTGTTGGACGCCACCTGTACTAGAAGATGTGCCCTTCTGAGATGGGTAGGCTACGGGAACTGCTGAACTGGTGGCTAGGGTACGGACCCCACTATTGTCCTGTCCAACAAAAGGTCAATCTCTGAGTCTATGCCCAGATTTGCCACACCCAAGACAAGCATATGAACTAACTAAATATCACCTAGGATGGTTCTTGCCGCACCTTGCACAAGCTGGAAAAGTGCGCTCTCCGGCTATGCTCCCCTGGCCTCTAGAGTTTGATGCTCTACCCCTCTGATCATGTTTGTGTCTAGATGGAACACTAGCTGATGACGGGGTTAGGGCTGACAACCTCTGGTGGGACTGAGGGTGATGTACACCACCGGAGCTCTACTGGAACTGCCCATAGCTGCCTGTCCTGGCCCTCTTGGCCTCTCGCTTCTTCTCCTTCATCTACTCCGCCTCTATCTGCTAAGCATATATGACCAGCCGAGAGAAATCTATATCATTGATAAACATGGCGGTCAAGGAGTCCTTGAATAGTAAATCTACCACTCCATTCACAAAGTTGCTCATACGAGCCCTCGGATCAACAACAATCTTCGATGCATACTGGACAACCGGGTAAACTCCAAGGCATACTGTTGAATAGTCCTGTGGATCTGCTTAAGATTGACCAACTATGCCGCCTTTGCCTCTCTAATTCCCTAGGAAGAAACAATCAAAGAAAGTGGTCAAAAACTCATCCCAACCCACGGAAACCACTCTAACTCCCCTGCTGTCCTTCCACTGACGAAACCATATATGAGCAACCCCCTTTAGCTGGTAGGAGGCTAAGTCCGCACTCCCCTTTCAGGTCACCCCGATATTCTAGGTGATCCTATACACATCCTCAATGAACTCATCTGGGTCCTCATCCACCTTCGACTCGAGAAATTCGGATGGGTTTATCTTGAGGAAGTCTCGCACTCACGCCGCTGTTGCATTCCCATTTTGAGGAACATAGGCCACAACCTACTGGTTGACCTGACCGGTCATGGACTGTGCTAGCATTTGAAATTCCACCCTGAACTCAGAATGAATGACCTGCTCGGGCAAGGGATCCGCTGGAGTTGTGTCACGACCTGAACATAGACCCGAATCACAACACGGGACAAGGAGACCCGGGAGACTCCAAGTCGACCCATGACATGAACATACATCTATCTCAGTCCAATAAAACAGAATACTAGACATGATAACATAGCGGAAGCATAATCATGAGATAACATTAAAAGTGAAACGCACTTCATACATGACAGCTGAATACTACACATAGTCTGAAAGCCTCTAACATATTTGATGGGTTGATGGGAAAACACTCCCAACTAACCCGACAAGTCTGGAAAACTGAACATAAAGGATAACTGATATCAACTGGTCCTCGGTAAATAAGGACACACCAATGAGATGGATGCTAACTCTGGAAAGGAGCTAATGACGGTGCTGGGTCTGAAGATCGGAGCCTGTATCATGAAACGATACAACATAGAGTATGCGATTAGTACGTGGAATGTACCGAGTATGAAAGGTAATTCAAACGGACATTTAAAATACATAAAAGCTCATAAGAGCAGGAAAACATGCTCATAACATAAATACCATAATGTAATGTAAGGCTCAAGGTTTTCAAAACATACATAAATTAGTCATAATCGTAATAATAGGAGAAAAGCTTCACTAAACATAACTTGAGCCAAAACAATATGAACATAACCATGCATAAATCATGAGGTATAATGGAAGGACTCTTCATAACCGACACCATCATGGTAGAGCCATACATGATGTCCCAACTATCTCACTCAAGTTGGCAGAGTCGTCTCAGGCTTGCCAGGCAAGGGACGTGCAGTATGTGATATCACGAAAGAGGGGATCCAATAACATTGTAATGTATCAACATGAACCTATGGTGGCACGTAATTATGAGACACTGACGTAGTCCTTTGAACCCCAGGCTACTCGGTGGTAGACACTGCTCCCAAAAATATGCACATTAGGCTCGTATATAAATAATAAACATCATTCACGAGATTCATGGCCAAATAAACATTTACATCATTGAACCCTATTTACATAAATGTTTGTCCATGAATGAAGGGCCCATAAATTGACCAACGTCATAAATCAATCAATCATGAAATCCATATCATAAATCATAAATCATAAATCATACTTGTACATGTGGGCATTGCCAATACTTCAACATGCTTGAAAATACTCAATTCACTTGAAAACATGATTATAAACATTGGTAACTTGAAAACATGCTTTTCATCATTAATATCTCATCATACATGAACATTCATCATAAATCTCAACTTTCATGAACTTCTCATAAATGGGCTTTTAAATTTATATAGCTTGAAACATGATTTTAATAAAAAATAATGTAAAACTTGCCCATGATTCGTTATTCAATAATAAAAACTCATTTAGATCATACCAATGTAGAGAATTAGGAATTTCATGCATTGGGTTAAAACCCCATAGAATCAACATAGGAATTTCCATAATTTAGAGAGAGATTGGGCATGGGTGTGAACGGATTCACCCATTCATAACCCTACATACTTAGGAAAGATATGATTTTACCAACCTTTGAAAGCCCAATGAAGGATTGAAGAAAAGCTTGAAGAATCTAGCTTGATCACCTCCTAAACCCCTTCAATATGCATGCATGGATTGGATGAGTCTAGGATAGATTTTCCCTTCATAAAACACTACATTTCAAGCCTTAAAAGATGTAGTTTAGGACCCTTGGACTTAGAAATGATCAAAATACCCTTAATGAATTTCCTTAAAATTCTGAACTGCTGGTGACAACGGATGATAGAACGATCCATCATCAGCTCCTACAGTCCGTCGTTACCACTCGTTACTTGACCTAGAGTTCAGGTATCTGATGCATCACCATGACAGGACAGTACAGGTTGCTGCTAGACCCAACGACTCATTACTGCCAGTCGTTGTCATCACTGCCTTAACCTGGGACCCCTTTTCACGACTGCTGATGATGACCTGTTGTAACCCAAAATGGGTCATTCTACTACTCATTCCTTCTCTCTTTACTAAGGACCAATCTTACGACGACTCCATCCAACGACTTGTTTCATCAAGCAACGACCGTTCCTACACCCGTTACTCCCATCGTCGAACTTCCAGAACCTCACCACGGACACAGCCTACGGGTCGTTGGTGGAACCAACGATCCATTACCTGACCCATTCTGTGAAAAATTTCTCAGATTTCTTTCATTTTCTATTTTTAAATTCCGGGACTAGTCTCAGGAACTTCTAGGGTAGTACAATATCTCCCCCTTGGGAAAATTCCTCCTCGACAAAGCATACGAAATACCGAGGAATGCATCCATCATACTCAATTACTGATCATATAAGCTGAAAACTAACGGAATGACTGACTCTGATTTGCAACGCCTAACTGAACTGAATTCATGAATCATACATACATCCATATACATGAATGAAACTAGGGCACATGAATTGAACATGAAACTGAATAGAGTACTTAGGGAAAACTGATACCTGAAGCTGGAACTGAGCCGGTAGGGAATAAATGTGGTTATTTAGCCATCATGTCTGCTTCAGCTTCCCACGTAGCTCACTCAACATGCCGATTTCTCCATAAAACCTTGACTGAAGCTACTTCCTTATTTCTTAGCCTCCGAACATGACGATCCAGTATTTCCACCAAAACCTCCTCATTGTTAAGCCTTTTTTTCACACCGACATTTTACACTGGGACAACTAGAGCTGGATCACCCAAACACTTCTTTAAAAGCGATACATGAAAAATAAGATGAACAAAAGCTAATTCCGAAGGCAACTCCAATTCATATGCACCTTGCCAACCCGTTTCAGAATCCGTTAGGGGCCAATATAATGAGGGATGAGCTTTCCTTTCTTTCCAAACCTCATCACTCCCTTCATGGAGACACCTTCAGAAACACCCAATCATCCACTTCTAACTCTAGTTCTCTCCTTCTCACATTGGCATAGGACTTTTGGCGACTTTGAGCTGTTTTTAATCTGTCCCAAATGAGCTGAACCTTCTCTATCGCCTCATGGACCGAATCTGGTCCTATCATCGCAGCTTCACCAACTTCGAACCAGCCAATAGGAGATCTATATCTCCATCCATAGAGAGCCTTAAACGGGGCCATTTGGATATTGGAATGGTAATTGTTGTTGTATGCAAACTCGATAAGAGGAAAATGATCTTCCCAAATACGTTTGAAGTTGATCACACATGCTCTCAACATGTCCTCAAGAGTCTGAATTGTCCGCTCCGCTTGAACATCCATTTGCGGGTGAAATGTTGTACTAAGCTTAACCTGAGTACCAAGTCCTTTTTGAAACAACCTCCAAAACTAAGAGGTAAATTGGGTACCTCTATCTAATATGATGGACAAGGGAACCCCATGCAACCAAACTAACTCCCAAACGCATAGTTTGGCATAATCATCCACAGAATCAATGGTTCTGATGGGTAGAAAATGAGCGGCTTTTGTTAACCTATCTACAACAACCCAAATGGAGTCATATTGCCGACGAGTGCCGGGCAACCCTGTTATGAAGTCCATATTGATCTCTTCCCATGTCCAAGTAGGAATTGTAATATCTTGGAGCACACCTTCGTGTATCTGATGCTCAACCTTCAGTTGCTAACAGTTTGGACACTTAGCTACAAATTGTGCGATGTATTTCTTCATGCCGTTCCACCAATATACTTCCCATAAGTCATGGTACATCTTGGTGGCACCTGGATGTATCGAATATCTGGAACCATTATCCTTATGCAACATTTAATTTCTCAAATCATCAACATCTGGAACACATAAGTGATCCTGGTATTGAAACACACCATTTCCCCCTTTGAAGAAGACCTCTACCTTCTGACTCTGAACGACTTCCTTTAACTTTACCAAAATCGGTTCCTCGTCTTGTCTAGCTTTCACATCAGTCACCAAGGATGATCCTGATTCGTTCTGAACAATAACACCACCATTGGTTGAGTCAACCAATCGAACTCCCAATCTTGCAAGTCGGTGCACATCCTTCACCAGCTCATTCCTTCCCTCGTCCACATGGGACACACTCTCTATAGATAGTCTACTAAGTGCGTCTGCTACTATATTAGCCTTTCCCGAATGGTAAAGGACACTCATATCATATTCCTTGAGTAGCTCCAACCACCTCCTTTGACGAAGATTGAGATCCTTCTGGGTAAACACATATTGTAAACTCTTATGGTCTGTAAACACATCTACGTGGACCCCGTGGAAATAGTGTCTTCATATTTTCAAGGTGAATACTACCTATGCCAATTTTAGATCATGAGTCGGGTAGTTGTTTTCATGAACTTTTAGTTTTCTGGAGGCATATGCTATAACATTGTTGTGCTGCATCAAAACACAACCAAGGCCAATTTTTGAAGCATCGCAATACAACACAAACCCATCAGTACTCTCCGATAAGGTTAACACCGATGCTGAGGTGAGTCGAGCCTTCAACTTTTGAAAGCTCTTCTCACAAGCCTCCGACCATTGGAATTTCACTTTCTTTTGGGTCAATTTGGTCAATGGCATTGCAATGGGTGAAAAATCCTTAACAAACCTTTAATAGTATCCAGCTAATCCCAAAAAGCTCTAGATATCTGAAGGATTCCCCGATCTAGGCCAATTCTTCACCGCTTCTATTTTCTAAAAGTCCACCTTTATGCCCTAACTTGACACCACATGGCCCAAAAATGCCACCGAGTTCAACCAAAACTTGCACTTGCTGAATTTAGCATATAGTTGGCGATCCTTGAGGGTCTGTAGCACCACCCTCAAATGAACGGCATGCTCCTCCTCGCTCCGAGAGTATATCAGGATGTAATCAATAAACACAATCACAAACATATCCAAGTATGGCTTGAACACCCTGTTCATCAAGTCCATAAAAGCTGTAGGAGCATTTGTTCCAAAAGACATAACTACAAACTCATAATGACCATACAACGTCCTGAAGGCTATCTTCGGGATGTCGCTCTCCCGAACTCTGAGCTAATGGTACCCGGATATGAAATCTATCTTCGAAGAGGCTATGAGACATTTAAGTAATGTTCCATTCTTTCATGATCTATGTCGTGCGATGAAAAGTCTTTCTATTCTTCTAATTCGTACTAATCGCGATTGCAGAATCATGGCTTCTCGAAGGATGAACGGAAGGAGGAATGGAGGTGGTGAAGGCCACGAGAATGGAAATGATTATAGGCATCAGCCAGCCCCACCAGTTCAGGAGCCTCAAGCATCAGAGCCAGCAAGTCATGCTGAGTTCCAGGCTGCTATTTAGATGCTTGCATGGGCCTTGACCGCTCAGGTCAATCAGCAGGCCGTTGTGCATGTTCCGCAAAATGGCAATGCAGCGGCTCTCGAGTTAGAGACTTCTTGAGGATGAACCCGCTAGAGTTATTGGGGTCCAATATAGATGAGGACCCGCATGATTTCATTGATGAGGTTGTCAAGATCACCCAAGTCATAGGGGTGAGTAGTGTTGAGTGCGTAGAGTTTGCCTCCTACTAGTTGAAGGGGGTGGCGCATATCTGGTTTCGCTAATGGAAGGAAAGCAGGGCAGCAGGAGCAGGTCCGGTCACTTGGGAGGAGTTTCAGGTTGCATTTCTAGACCAGTTCTTCCCTCGGGAGATGAGGGAGTTGAAAGCAGCTGAGTTTGTAAACTTGAACCAGGGAAGGATGACAGTGCAAGAGTATTCCATTGAGTTCACTCACCTATTGAAATATGCGCCGAAGTTAGTAGTGGACCAGAGGGCGCGAGTGAGCATATTTGTTCATGGTATAGCAGGGTATTTGGACAAGGAGTGTCAGATTGCTATGCTTTACCAAGATATGGAATTCCCTCATATGGTGTTGTACGCCCAGTAGATGGAGGCGACACATTAGAGAGAGGGAGGCCAAGAGGGCCAAGACCAAGGATCACAGGTTCTCTCAGTAGAGGTTCGGTGGTGGACACTGACAACAAACTCACCAGATATCATCAGCCCAAACATCTTTGGCCTTGAGTGTGCCATCCAGGCGTAGACATGATTAGAGAGGGCGAGCATCAGGCTCGAGGGGTCAAAGCAGCAGACCCACAAATTTTAGCATCCCAGCTTATCGCAGATATGGTCGGGGGAATACAGGCCAGTGCTTAGCAGGTTCAGGTGCCCTTTTCAGGTGTGGGAAGCCCGAACACATGCTTCAAGATTGTCCAGCTACGAGGTAGGATCAGGTTGCAGGCCGAGGCCCAGCTTTCTAGCTCAACAACCCCTCCCCCACGCTAAGCACATCAGGGGGCATCTACTAGCACAACTGGCTGCTAGCGCCAGAAAAGATTCTACGCTTTAGCTTCCCGTTAGGAGCAGGAGGTCTCCCCGGATGTGGTTACTGGTATGTTGTGAGTTTTCAATATTGATGCTTATGCTTTGTTAGATCCGGGGGCTACCTTGTCTTTTGTGACACCATATGTGGCTAGTAGCTTCGGAGTCAGTACTGATGTTTTATCAGAACCCTTCTCAGTTTCCACTCTAGTAGGTGACTCAGTTATAGCTAGAAGGGTATATAGAGGTTGCCCAGTCTCAGTCCTTCATTAGGTCACCTCAGCAGATTTGATTGCGTTAGCCATGACCGATTTCGATGTTATTCTCGTCATGGATTGGCTATTTGCATGCTATGCTTCAGTTAATTGTAGAACCCGGGCCGTATAGTTCAGATTTTCGGGTGAGCCAGTCTTAGAATGGAAGGGTAGTTCAGTTGTGCCTGTAGGTCGATTCATTTCCTACCTTAAGGCCAAAAAGATGATTTCTAAGGGGTGAATGTACCATCTAGTTAGCGTTAAGGACGTGAAGTCCGAGACCCCGACCATCCAGTTTGTACCGGTAGTACGTGAGTATCCAGAGGTCTTTCCTGATGATTTGCCGGGTGTCCCTCCCAAGCGGGGGATTGATTTCAGTATAGATCTCCTTCATGAAACACAACCTATATCTATTCCTCCCTACAAAAGGGCTCCATTTGAGCTAAAAGAGTTGAAGGATCAGTTGAAGGACTTGTTAGATAAGGGCTTTATTAGGCTGAGCAAGTCTCCCTGGGGTGCACCAGTCCAATTCGTTCGGAAGAAAGATGGTTCTCTTCGGATGTGCATTGATTATAGGTAGTTGAACAAGGCCACCATTAAGAAGAAATATCTTTTACCTAGGATTGATGATTTGTTTGACCAGTTTCATGGTGTCAAGTTGATGAAGGGCGTATTTATGCACTTCATAGACATATTTTTTGCCCATACTTTACTATGTTTTGAGAATAAATTATGTGTGTTTGTATGTGTTTATGATATATTTGTGAAATTGTCTAACACACGTGATTAGATGTTTTTAGGGCTTAAAATGATGGATTTGGGTGTATTTAAGGATTTTGGAATATATGTGAAGAAGTTGGAGTGAATGATGCAAGTATTGAAGTTTAGCGCATGGATGTCACATAGCTGCACGAGGTGCTAGGCCATTGGCGCTACAGGCCACGCGAGGCAGTAGGCACACCACCACAATAGCCCGTGCGACACGCAACAAGAATTGTGCAAGCCCATGCGCGGAACGTCCCTCCTTCAGCCAAATGTAGCACGCGAGGCACAGGCCTGCCCAGCGCTGTGACACACGTGACGCGGCACAAGAATGGCGCAGGGCCATGTGCGACGCAGTACAATTGTGCCGCAATAGGGTGTGCGACGCGACACTAGGGACACGATTTTGGAAGGTACGACGCGGCAATAGGTTTTAAATGGCAAAAAGTTATCTCCTACTTCAACTAGGAAAAGGAACGTTAAAATCCCAAGTCAAATTCATCAAGGAACAAGGAAAGCATCAAATTACTATAAATACCCTTTTATTTTCATATCTTCAAGTTGGAAAGTCTTCAAGCTTTTCTTAGAGAAGTTTTTAGAAAATAGTTATAGGAGACAATTTACAATTTAGTTTTGAGAGTTGGTTTTACTTTGAGATACAATTATAAAGTTGTTCTTCCGAATTTTGCATTAATCAAGTGAAGGTTCTTCGGATTATTGTTGTAAGTATAAATTTTAGTTTTTATTTATGAATGCTATTAATTTACTTATGAACATGATGCTAAAAATACCACAACAAGGGTTGTGGGAACCATGGTGAATTAACAAACTAGGGTTTGCACGACGTGATTCTAAACCAATACTAAATGCTTGTATTGTATTCTCTTCATTCTTAAATGTTTCTTAACGGTGCGCAAAGTTAGGACATGCTTGAATTCTTTACTTGCTTAGGTCTAAGAGGTAGAGATTAGGAAAAGAGAATTACAACGGAGCCTTGATGTTGATGATCATTGTATTAACTTGAGCTGTGGTCGCAGGATAGTTAAATCTGGAACTTAGTGGTAACAGATATTTTGAAACCTCTCATGAGACTTGGTCGAGTGATTGAGTATAGTCATTCAATAGGGACTGGTCGGTCGTTTGAATGAACCTAAGTTATCAGTTCTACTAGTGTAAAATCCGAAGCAGTTAAGGATCCATGGGGAACACTTACCCTAGTTAATTGCATTAATATGGGAATAACCATCAATTTCTCAACATTGTTACTTATTAATTTTACAAATTCCCCCTCTTAGGAAATAATTGACTACCAAGCTTAAGCACTAGCGTTCTTCTATATCCTTCCTTATTTCCTGTGGGATTGACCCCAACCTCTAGTTGGGTTGTTTATTGAAAATGTCCGCTTCATACTTCGGTAGGAGGTATGGTTTGAGCGTTATCAAAAAGTGGCGCCGTTGCCGGGGAATACGGTTTAGGATTAGATTAGTTGCTTGTGTTTAACTTTTAGTCTTTATTTCCTATTTTTTGTTTATTTTTCTTTTATTTTCTGACGTGTCACAGGGTGGCGTGGTAAAATAAGCGGCCAAGATGTGACCACGGTCTCAACAAGTATCTTGATGAAGTTTGAGTAATCAAAATACTTGTGCCGTGCCGCGACATTTAATCAGGCGTTACTTGGGAGGCAACCCAAGATAATTTTTTATTTTATTTTTACGTGTTTGTTCAAGTGTGCAGGTGTTAATTCATAATTTACAAAAATTTGAGCATGAAATACATAGATGGGGGAAGCTGCTCTTGCCCCCATAGACGACGAAGAGTAGAGGCTCAAGGAGTTCTTCTTTCATCCTTTTACTTTATGCTTTATTGCTTTAGCACTGGGACGGTGTGAATAATTAAGTGTGGGGTGGGAGAAGTGAACTTCATATTACCATGCATGCCTTAATTTCTAAATTCGCACATGGTAGGCCTACTTTTTTTTTGAAATTTATGACTTATCTTTCATGCTTTTTGGTTTGTAGTAGTTTTAGTTTTATTTTATTTTGGGTTCCTCCTGTTTTTGTTTTCGGTACTTTTCCGGTGGATAGTGCCTTAGAACTGACTAGAGAGTCTAGATTTTTTATTTTTTTTAATTTTAAGTCATTGAGACATGACTTTGCCCGATGATGGATGGATGACAACCGTCTTAAGGGTAAATTAGTCATTAGGAAGAACAAAAATTTGAGCCTTACGAATGCAGGTGCTTCAATTTAGGTATCATTTAGACTTTATTAAATCCACTCAAAAATGCATGAAAAAGGTAGAAACACTTAGTCTTTTGGAAATTGACTCTTGTGCTTGAAAAAAATGAGCTTAATTATATTATACATGCAATATGAATATATGTGTTTATGTGATCTTGATTTTTGTTGTTAAACCATTTTGTGCCAATGTGTGAGGAATTTCTTTGATATACTCCATGCTTGTAAATTGATGTCTAGAACTTGCCCGGTGTGTGTGCAAAGCGAAATAAGAATGATGGATTTAGTAAGTGAAAGAGGCATTTATTTGGTAGCCTTATTTTTATCCTATTTTATCTACCTTTATTGTAATTATCCTAGTTAGCCATGTTGAGCCTTGGCCTATTCTTTTGATAGCCATATTGTAATCTTGAATCCCTTTTTGTTGTATTGACTTATATTTGATCCAAATGACTCCTAGAGAACTTTAGTGAAATTTTTTTGTATGAAAGGAGCATAATTGGAGAAGTGAAAGGAAAAGCTAAAGAGTGTGGTGAATTAGAAGAAAAGAAAAAGGTGAAATTTTGCTAAACAAGGAGGGTGATGGTTAGTGGGAAAACAAAAAGAAGAAAGAGCTTTGAAAAATTGAAGATGAAAAAATGTGTAAATGAGCGCAATGATTAAAAGAAAAAAATTCCCACTAGTCACCTAAGTTCAAAAATTGAAAAAATAAAAAGAGGTATAAGGAGAAAATTTGGAAAGTGAAGAACAAGTTAAAAATTAAAGTGTCGTGAAGTATTAAAGTGCTTAGGAGCTTAGTCACTATCTTGGCAAAAGAGTACCTATCCGTCCCTTAGCCTACATTACAACCAAATTAAAGTCCTAATTGATCCTTGATTCATAATTCTATATTAGCGGAGTATTACACTAAGGGAAACCCTATGGTTCGTCGTTTGCATGTATGTTGAGTTCTTTGGGAGAGTGAGCAGAAATTATTTTATTATTCTCAAGTTTATATTGACTTATATCTTGTGTGTGAAAGGGCATCTCTCAAAATTGTGAGGAGAACAATGGTAAGACTTTGATAAATTACATATGATTCTTGTTGGCCCAAAATATGTCTTGATGAGCTAATTTTCAAAAGCTAAGTGATTTCGCACTTTGACATTTTAATGTTGATCCTATATGCATACGAGTGAATTATTTCAGCTTCATTGATTTGTCTCATGATCCTAAGTGTAAGTAGACCTATTCATAGGATGAATTTTGTGCTTAATTGTTAGAAGGGAAGTAATAGATTATTTGAGGACGAACAATAGTTTAAAGTGTGGGGTGTTGATGAAGGGCGTATTTACGCACTTCATAGACATATTTTTTGCCATACTTTACTATGTTTTGAGAACAAATTATGTGTGTTTGCATATGTTTATGTTATATATTTATGAAATTGGCTAACACACGTGATTAGATGTTTTTAGGGCTTAAAATGATGGATTTGGGTGTATTTAAGGCTTTTGGAATATATGTGAAGAAGTTGGAGTGAATGATGCAAGTATTGAAGTTTAACACATGGATGGCACACAGCCGCGCGAGGCGCTAAGACATGGCGCTACAAGTCATGCGAGGCAGCAGTCACACCAGCACAACAGCCCGTGCGACGCGCAACAAGAATTCCGCAAGGCCATGCACGACACGTCCCTCCTTCAGCGCAATGCAGCATGCAAGGCGCCGACCTGCCCAGCACTATGACACACACGACGCGGCACAAGAATGGTGGAAGTCCATGTGCGACGCGGCACTAGGGACACAATTTTGGAAGGTGCGACGCAACAACAGGTTTCAAACGGCAAAAAGTTATCTCCTACTTCAACTAGGAAAAGGAACTTTAAAATCCCAAGTCAAATTCATCAAGGAACAAGGAAAGTATCAAACTACTATAAATACCCTTTTATTTTCATGTCTTCAAGGAGGTCTTCAAGTTGGAAAGTCTTCAAGATTTTCTTAGAGATGTTTTCTTAGAAAAGAGTTAGAGGAGATAATTTACAATTAGTTTTGAGAGTTGGTTTTACTTTAAGATACAATTGTAAAGTTGTTCTTCCGAATTTTGCATTAATCAAGTGAAGGTTCTTCTGATCATTGTTGTAAGTATAAATTTTAGTTTTTATTTATGAATGCTATTAATTTACTTATGAAAATGATAGGCTAAAACTACCACAACTAGGGTTGTGGGAACCATGGTGAATTAACAAACTAGGGTTTGCACGATGTGATTCTAAACCAATATTAATTGCTTGTATTGTATTCTCTTCATTCTTAAACATTTCTTAACGGTGTGCAACGTTAGGACATGCCCAAATTCTTTACTTGCTTAGGTCTAAGAGGTAGATATTAGGAAAAGAGAATTACAACGGAGCCTTGATCTTGATGACCATTGTATTAACTTGAGTTGTGGTCGCAGGATAGTTAAATTTGGAACTTAGTGATAACAGATAGTTTGAAACCGCTCGTGAGACTTGGTCTAGTGATTGAGTATAGTCATTCAATAGGGACTGGTCGTCATTTGAATGAACCTAAGTTATCAGTTCTACAAGTAAAGTATTAGGATAGATCACTAGTGTAAAACCCAAAGCAGTTAAGGATCCATGGGGAACACTTACCCTAGTTAATTGCATTAATTTGGAAATAACCATCAATTTCTCAACATTGTTACTTATTAATTTAAAAATTCCCCCTCTTAAGAAATAATTGACTATAAGCTTAAGCACTAGCGTTCTTTTATATCCTTCCATATTCTCTGTAGGGTCGACCCCAACCTCTAGTTTGGTTCTTTATTGACAACGTCCGCTTCATACTTCGGTATAAGGTATGGTTTGAGTGTTATAACAAGTGTTTCTCCAAGATTGATCTCAGATGCGGGTATCACCAGCTTAGGGTTCGGAAGAGTGACATTCTGAAAACCGCTTTTAGGACTCGGTATGGTCACTACAAATTTGTTGTTATGTCTTTTGGACTAACCAATGCCCCTGTAGCTTTTATGGATCTTATGAACAGGGTGTTCACGAAATATCTTGATATGTTCGCGATCGTGTTCATCGATGACATCCTTATATACTCTCGGAGCGAGGAGGAGTATGTTGCTCATTTGAGAGTAGTGCTGTAGACTCTCAAGGATCGTCAGTTTCATGCAAAGTTTAGTAAGTGCGAGTTTTGGTTGGACTCAGTTGCATTTTTGGGCCATGTAATATCGAGTGAGGGCATAGCGGTAGATTCTCAGAAAATCGAGGCAGTGAAGAACTGGCCCAGACCAGTGAACCAATCAGATATCAGGAGCTTCTTGGGCTTAGTAGGTTACTATCGGAGATTCATTGAGGGCTTTTCATCTGTTGCAGCACCTTTGACCAAGTTGACTCAGAAGAAGGTAAAGTTCCAATGGTCGGAGGCTTGTGAGAAAAGCTTCCAGGAATTGAAGACTCGACTCACTTCAGCACCCGTGTTAACCCTGGCCGAGGGTACCGATGGATTTGTGGTGTATTGTGACGCTTCGAGAATCATACTTGGGTGTGTGTTGATGCAACATGGGAAGGTGATAGCTTATGCCTCAAGGCAGTTGAAAGTTCATGAGAAGAATTACCCGACCCATGATCTTGAGTTGGCCGCGGTGGTGTTTGCATTGAAGATATGGTGGCTCTACTTGTATGGGGTCCACGTGGATGTATTTACAAACCACAAGAGCTTGCAATATGTGTTTACGCAAAAAGATCTCAATTCTCGACAAATGAGGTGGTTGGATATACTTAAGGACTACGATATGAGTGTCCTTTACAACCCGGGTAAGGCTAATATGGTAGCGGACACACTTAGTAGGCTCTCTATGGAGAGTGTGTCCCATATGGATGAAGGAAAGAAGGAGTTGGTGAAAGATGTCCATCGGCTTGCAAGGTTGGGAGTTAGATTGGTCGACTCGACCAAAGGCAGCGTTGTTGTGCAAAATGGATCGGAATCATTCTTGGTAGTAGACGTGAAAGCTAGGCATGATGGGGATCTGTTGTCGGTAAAGCTAAAGGAAGCCATTCGGAGTCAGAAGGTGGAGGTCTTCTCCCAAGGGGAATATGGGGTGCTGCGGTACCAGGGTCGTCTATGTTTTCCAGATATTGATAATTTGAGGTTCCAGATATTGCATGAGGCACATGGATCTAGGTATTCTATCCATCTGGGTGCCAACAATGTGTATCATGATTTGTGGGAAATATATTGGTGGAACTACATGAAGAAGGATATAGCAGAATTCGTAGCCAAGTGCCCAAACTGTCAGCAAGTGAAAGTTGAGCATCAAAGACCGGGAGGCGTACTTTAGGATATTAACATTCCCTACTGGAAGTGGGAATAGATTAATATGGATTTCATTATAGTCCTACCTCGTACTTGCCGACACTATGATTCTATTTGGGTGGTGGTAGATAGGTTGACCAAGGCTGCACACTTCCTACTGGTCAAAACCACAGATTCAGCGGATGATTATTCCAAACTATATATTCGGTAGTTGGTTCGACTTCATGGAGTTCCCTTGTCTATTAACTCAGAGCGAGGTACTCAGTTTACCTCTCAGTTTTGGCGGTCATTCCAAAAAGGGCTTGAGATTCAGGTTAAGCTCAACACTGCATTCCATCCGCAAACATGGTCAGGTGGAGTGGACAATTCAAAATCTCGAGGACATGTTGAGAAGTTGTGTGATAGATTTCAAGGGTAGTTGGGATGATCACTTGTCTTTGATCGAGTTTTCTTACAATAAAAGCTATCACTCCAGCATCCAGATGGCACCGTTCGAGGCTCTCTACGGGCAGAGTTGTAGATCGCCCATTAGATGGTTTGAAGTTGGTGAGGCAACTATGATAGGGCCTGATTCAGTTCATGAGGCCATGGAAACGGTCTAGTTGATAAGGGACAGGCTGAAAACTGCTCAGAGTCGTCAAAAGTCATATGCGGATGTCAGAAGGAGAGAGTTGAAGTTTGAGGTGGATGATTGGGTATTTATGAAGGTATCTCCCATGAAGGGAGTCATGCGGTTCGGAAAGAAAGGAAAACTTAGTCCCCACTGTGTTGGTACCTACCGGGTTATGAGAAAAGTTGGTAAGGTAGCGTATGAGTTGGACTTTCCATCAGAGTTATCTTCAGTTCATCCCGTCTTTCATGTATCGCTCTTGAAAAAGTGCTTGGGTGATCCAGCTCTAGTAGTCCCGGTGGACAATGTCGGTGTAAAGGATAGCCTCAGCTATGAGGAAATTTCAGTTGCAATCTTAGATTTTCAGGTTCGGAGGCTGAGGGACAAAGAAGTAGCTTTGGTGAAGGTGTTGTGGAGAAATCAGCATGTTGAGGGAGCTACATCGGAAGCCGGAAGCGGCTATGATGGCTAAATACCCCTACCTATTCCCTACCGACTCAGTTTTAGTTTGAGGTATCAGTCCTTTCCCTAATTCTCTATTTAGTTTCCATGTTCAGTTTATGTGCACAAGTTTGGTTTTGTGATATGATAGATGTATGTAATGTCTGTATTCGGTTCAGCTATGTAGTTCCTTTCAGAGGTAGTCATTCCGCCAGTTTTCGGTTTAAAAGATCAATGTTTTCATATGATGATTGCATGTTTATGAGTTTTTATGTGTTTCTAACATTTGAGGACGAATGTTCTCAAGGGGGAGATATTGTTATACCTCGGGAACCCAAGGATCAGATCGGGGAGTTGAAATGGGAAAAACTGTGAAATTGATATTGCAAGCACAAGACGAGTCGTGGGACAACTCGTGAGGACAGCCCATGAATCGCCAGGTGACTCGTGAGGAAGGCCTGTGAAGAGTTGAGAAGTTTGGAGGATAGGGTCCCCATGGACATGGCACCGACTTGTGGTTGGACCCCATGAGTTGTTAGGTCAGCCGTGGGGTGAGGGAGACGGAAAAATAAAAATGTCAACTAGTGTAATTAACGGGAGGAGGTTACGATTCGTGATGTCAGGCAACGAGTCCTAGTATGAGTTATTGGGTGATATTACAGTAAATTGTACAAGGGAGGTAGTGTACTTGACGATTGGTGACCAAGAGTCATGCTCACCCCTAATGAGTCATTACATCCGTCGTTATGAGCCTCAAGAGTTTGTGAAGCAGTGTACCCGACGGGTAACCCAACGAATCGTTGGCCCTAGTAACGTGTCGTCAGGTCGTCTGTTAGGACCACCTGACAGTTATTTTCTGCGAATTTAGTAAGGATCTTTTCATAAAAACTAAGTTCCTAAGACCTATACTACGTCATTTAAGGCTCATTTTACAGGGTTTTAAGAGGGGAAAACCTATTCTAAGCTAATTCATTCCATGCATGCAAACTTGAGAGTTTGTAGAGAGGATTGAGAGCAAGTTTTGAAGGTTTTCATTGGAATCTCATCTTGAGCAATCAGAGAAGTGGTAAAATCATCCTTCACAGGTATGTAGAGTTATGAGTGGGTGTCTACTTCCACACCCATGCCCGAATTCTATCAATCCATGAAAAATTACCTATGATCAAGTATGGGGTTTTTACCCAATTGCATAATTCTTCAATCTCTATACATGGGTATGATTAGATTATGTTCATATTTATGAATTGTGACGCTTGGGCAAATTTTAAATTGTTTTCAATCAAAAATTATGTTTTATAAATTATGAAATTTAATGCCCATGGATGACAAGTTCATGAAAGCAGAAAATGGTGATGAATGTATGATGATGATGATGAGATTTGATGATGAAAAGCATGTTTCTAAAGCTACCTATGATTATGATATTGTTTTCAAAATGAATTGAGTAGATCCAAGTATGATAGAGCTTTGGGCAATGCCCACATGTCGATTTAAGATGATGAGTTCTTCCGAATATGCTTACCACATTGTTTGGAGTGAAGTCTCCCAAATTTCATAATATTAGCTTGTGTTGTGGTATGTTTCAAATTAAAGCTTCTCATATGCATAAGTTCATAATTGAGATGTATGTCATTATTGAGCTTTGTCAAAGGACAATGTTGAGCTTCATTTCATACGATGTTGAGTTATGCATGATTTCATCTTGATCTTTGTCAATAGACTATGTTGAGCTTCGTTGTATATGATATAGAGAATTGCAGGTTTTGGGAGAAGAGTCTAGCACCGAGCGGGCTAAGGGTTGATCACCCTATGCCCCAGAACTACGAGCCAAGATAGGTTGAATACTATATGACTTGGGAAATCCCTAGTGAGCTTCCCCCTGTCCGAGTGGGCCTTTAGCTTAATATCGATATCATGGTAGAGTCCTTAGCCCTGGCAAGGTTTTGGACGGCTCTGCCCATTTGAGTGTAATAGTCGGGACCACGTAAGCTCTATCGTGGTATGTCGGTTAAGTGATGAGTCTCCCATTGTCTATTTGATTCAGATTTGCATATTCATTACTCATGATTATTTCTTTAAGCATGCATGTTCTAAAAGCAAGGTTTGACTCATTGTTCAACTTTTATCATAAATGTTATGTTTCAGCTTTGAGTCATTCGAGTTGGTCATGATATTATAAAGCTATGCATGGTCATGTCATGATAAGATTTCGATTTCAAGATGAACGCATGTAGCCTTCTTCTCAGTCTTGAAAGCTTATGATATGTTATGAAATGTTTCAAATGATTTATTTTACTCACCTTGCATGCTCGGTACATTCCACATACTGACCGCATACTTTTTATGTTGTATTGTTTCATGATACAGGACCCGGCCGCAGCTTCAGCCCCGATCTTAGTCAGCTTTCCAGAGTTCATATCTGCTCAGGATTGGTGAGTACTCATCTTTCAAGGACTAGACTTGCAGTTTCTTTTACGTATTTCAGTTTCCGTATTATTGAGTTAGTTGGGGGTCTTGTCCCATCAAGTCGTCCAGATTAGAGGCTTTCAGACTTATGCATGTGTTAGATTCGGATGTAATTATGATGTTATGTTGAATTATACTTCCGCTGAGTTATATTGATGATTTCTTTAGTTTATCGAATAGGTTAGATGTATGCTTATGCCATGGGTTGACTTGGGGTATCTTGTCTTGTGTCTACGATCCGGGCCTCCGTTCGAGTCGTGACACAATGACCACATTGGTAGAGACCTCCTGCTCCTATCGAGAAGATAGTGCATAGAACCTATTCTGGTGTTGGCCACCACCTGCACTAGAAAATGTGCCTTGCTAAGATGGGCAAGCTACGGGAACTGGTGAACTGGTGGCTAGGGTACGGACCCCACTATCGTCTTGTCTGACTAAAGGTCAATCCCTGAGTCTATGCTCAGGTTTGCCACACCCAAGACAAGCATATGAACTAACTAAATATTGCCCAGGATGGTTCTTGCCACACCTTGCACAAGTTGGAAAAGTGCTCTCTCCTGCTATGCTTCCCTGGCCTCTAGAGCTTGATGCTCTACCCCTTTGATCATGTATGGGTCTAGATGGAACACTAGATGATGAATGGGTTAGGGTTGACAACCTCTGGTGGGATTGAGGGTGATGTCCACCACTGGAGCTCTGCTGGAACTGCCCATAGCTGCTGTCCTAGCCCTCTTGGCCTCTCTCTTCTTCTCCTTCATCTGCTCCGCCTCTATCTTCTAGGCATATATGACTAGCCGGGAGAAATCTATATCATTGATCAACATGGTGGTCAAGGACTCCTTGACCAGTAACTCTGCCACTCCATTCACAAACTTGCTCATACGAGACCTCAGATCAACAACCATCTCCGATGCATACTTGGACAACCGGGTAAACTCCAAGGCATACTGTTGAATAGTCTTGTGGTTCTGCTTCAGATTGACCAACTCTGCTGCCTTTGCCTCTCTCAACTCCCTAAGGAATAAACAATCAAAGAAAGTGGTCACAAACTCATCCCAACCCACGGGAACAACTCTAACTCCCCTGCTGTCCTTCCACTGACAAAACCATATATGAGCAACCCCCTTTAGCTGGTAGGAGGCTAAGTCCGCACTCCCCTTTCAGGTCACCCCCATAATCTAGGTGATCCTCTACACCTCCTCAATGATCTCATCTGAGTCCTCATCCACCTTCGACCCAAAAAATTCGGGTGAGTTTATCCTGAAAAAGTCTCGCACTTTCACCGCTATTGCATTCCCATTTTGAGGAACATATGCCACCACCTACTGGTTGACCTGACCGGTCATGGAATATGCTAGCATATGAAATATCACCCTGAACTCAGCATGAATGACCTTCTCGGGCAAGGGATCCGCTGGAGTTGTGTCACGACCTGAACATAGACCCGGATCACAACACGGGACAAGGAGCCTGGGGAGACTCCAAGTCGATCCATGACATGAACATACATCTATCTCAATCCAATAAAGCATAATACTCAACATGATAACATAGCAGAAACATAATCATGACATAAAATGGAAAGCGAAACACACTTCATACATGACAGCTAAATACTACACATAGTCTGAAAGCCTCTAACATATCTGATGGGTTGATGGGACAACACCCCCAACTAACCCGACAAGTATGGAAAACTGAACATAAAGGATAACTGATATCAACTGGTCCTCGGGTGATGAGGACTCACCAATGAGCTGGATGCTAACTCTGGGAACGAGCTAATGATGGTGCTGGGTCTGAAGATCGGAGCCTGTATCATGAAACGATACAACATAGAGTATACGATCAGTACGTAGAATGTACTGAGTATGCAAGGTAAGTAAAATGTACATTTAAAATACATAAAAGCTCATAAGAGTAGGACAACATGCTCATAACATAAATATAATCATGTAACATAAGGCTCAAGGTTTTCAATACATTCATAAATCAGTCATAATCGTAATAATAGGAGAAAAGCTTCACTAAACGTAACTTGAGCCAAAACAATATGAACATAACCATGCATAAATCATGAGGAATAATGGTAGGACTCTTCATAACCGACACCATCATGGTAGAGCCTTACATGATGCCCCTAACTATCTCACTCAAGTAGGCAAAGTCGTCCTAGGCTTGCCAGGAAAAGGACGTGTAGTATGTGATATCGCGAAAGAGGGGATCCATTAGCATTGTAATGTATCAACATGGACCTATGGTGGCACGTAGTTATGAGACACCGGTGTATTCGTTTGAATCCTGGGCTACTCGGTGCTAGACACTGCTCCCAAAAAAATGCACATTAGGCTCGTATATAAATAATAAACATCATTCATGAGATGAATGGCCAAATAAATATTTACATCATTGATCCCCATTTACATAAATATTTGTCCATGAATCAAGGGCCCATAAATCTACCAATATCATAAATCGATCAATCATAAAATCTATATCATAAAACACAAATCATACTTGCACATGTGGGCATTGCCAAAACTTCAATATGCTTGAAAATACTCAATTCACTTGAAAATAGGATTATAAACACGGGTAACTTGAAAACATGCTTTTCATCATTAATATCTCATCATACATGAACATTCATCATAAATCTCAACTTTCATGAACTTCTGATAAATGGGCTTTTAAATGTATTAAGCTTGAAATATGATTTTAATGAAAAACAATGTAAAACATGACCATGATTCTTTATTCTAGAATAAAAACTCATTTAGATCATACCCATGTAGAGAATTAGGAATTTCATGCATTGGGTTAAAACCCCATAGAATCAACATAGGAATTTCCATAATTAGAGAGAGATTGGGCATGGGTGTGAATGGATTCACCCATTCATTACCCTACATACTCGGGGAAGATCTAATTTTACCAACCCTTGAAATCCCAATGAAGGATTGAAGGAAAGCTTGAAGAATATAGTTTGATCACCTCCTAAACCCCTTCAATATGCATGCATGGATGTGGATGAGTATAGGATAGATTTTCCCTTCATTAAACACAACATTTAGAGCCTTAAACGACGTAGTTTAGGACCCTAGGACTTAGAAATGATGAAAATACCCTTAATGAATTTCTTGAAAATTTTGAACTGCTGGTGACAATGGACGACAGAACGATCCATCGTTAGCTACTATGGTCCGTCGTTACCACTCGTTACTTGACCCAGAGTTCAGGTCTCTGATCCCTCACCATGACCGGACAGGACAGGTCGCTGCTAGACCCAATGACTCGTTACTGCCAGTCATCATCATCACTGCCTTAACCTGGGACCCCTTTTCACGACTACTGACCACGACCTTGTTACCCAAAATGGGTCATTCCATGACTCATTCCTTCTCTCTTGACCAAGGACCAATCTTACGATGACACCATCCAACGACTTGTGTCATGAAACAACGAGTCATTCCTACGCCCATTAGTCCCAACTCCAAATTTCCAGAACCTCACCACGGACGCATCCTACGGGTCGTTGGTGGAACCAACGATCCGTTACATGACCCATTCTGTGAAAATTTCTCAAATTTCTGTCGTTTTATATTTTTAAATTTTGGGTCTAGTTTCAAGCACTTCCGGGGAAATACAATATCTCCCCCTTGGGAAAATTACTCCTCGAATGTGGGAAAGCATATAGAAAACCGAGGAATGCAACCATCATACTCAATTACTGATCATATAAGCTGAAAACTGACGGAATGACTGACTCTGATTTACACTACCTGACTGAAATGAATTCATGAATCATACATACATCCATATACATGAAAGAAACTAGGGTACATGAATTGAAAATGAAACATAATAGAGTACTAGGGAAAAAACTGATACCTCAAGCTGAAACTGAGCCGGTAGAGAACAAATGTGGGTGTCTAGCCATCACGTCTGCTTCGTCTTCCCACGTAGCTCACTCAACATGCTGATTTCTCCATAAAACCTTGACTAAAGCTACTTCCTTGTTTCTTAGCCTCCGAACATGACGATCTAGTAATTCCACCAGAACCTCATAGCTAAGGCTGTCTTTCACACCGACACATTCCACCGGGACAACTAGAGCTGGATCACCCAAACACTTCTTTAAGAGCGATACATGAAAAATAGGATGAACAGAAGCTAATTCTGAAGGCAACTCCAATTCATATGCCACCTTGATAACCCGTTTCACAATCCGTTAGGGGCCAACATAACGAGGGATGAGCTTTCCTTTTTTTCCAAACCTCATCACTCCCTTCATGGGAGACACCTTCAGAAATACCTAATCATCCACTTCGAACTCTAGTTCTCTCCTTCTCACATCAGCATAGGACTTTTGGCGACTTTGAGCTATTTTCAGCCTATCCTGTATGAGCTGAACCTTCTCTATCGCCTCATGGACCGAATCTGATCCCATCATCACAGCTTCACCAACTTCGAACTAGCCAATAGGAGATTTACATCTACGCTCATAGAGAGACTCAAACGGGGCCATTTAGATATTTGAATGGTAGCTGTTGTTGTATGCAAACTTGATAAGAGGCAAATGATCATCCCAAATACCTTTTAATTCTATCACACATGCTCTCAACATTTCCTCAAGAGTTTGAATTGTCCGCTCTGCTTGACCATCTGTTTGCGGGTGAAATGTTGTACTAAGCTTAACACGAGTACCAAGTCCTTTTTGAAACAACCTCCAAAACGGAGAGGTAAATTGGGTACCTCTATCTGATATGATGGAAAAGGGCACCCCATGAAACCAAACTAACTCCCGAATGTATAGTTTGGCATAATCCTCCGCAGAATCAGTGGTTCTAACGATTAGAAAATGAGCGGCTTTTGTTAACCTGTCTACAACAACCCAAATGGAGCCATATTGCCGACGAGTGCTGGGCAACCCTGTTATGATGTCCACATTGATCTCTTCCCACTTCCATGTAGGAATGCTAATATCTTGGAGCACGCCTTTGGGTCTCTGATGCTCAACCTTCACTTTTTAACAGTTTGGGCACTTAGCTACAAATTTTTCGATGTATTTCTTCATTTCGTTCCACCAATAGACTTCCCGTAAGTCACAGTACATCTTGGTGGCACCTGGATGTATCGAATATCTGGAACCGTGAGCCTTATGCAACATCCGATTTCTCAAATCATCAATATCCGAAACATTTAAGTGATCCTGGTATTGAAGCACACCATCTCCCCCTTTGGAGAAGACCTCTACCTTTTGACTCTGAATGACTTCTTTAACTTTACCAAAATCGGGTCCTCGTCTTGTCTATCTTTCACATCAGTCACCAAGGATGATTCTGATCTGTTCTGAACAATAACACCGCCATCGGTTGAGTCAACCAACCGAACTCCAAACCCTTCAAGTTGGTGCACATCCCTCACCAGCTCCTTCCTTCCCTCGTCCACATGGGACACATTCTCCATAGTGAGTCTACTAAGTGCGTCTGCTACTATATTAGCTTTTCCCGAATGGTAATGGACACTCATATCATAGTCCTTTAGTAGCTCCAACTACCTTCTTTGACGAAGATTGATATCCTTCTGGGTAAACACATATTGTGAACTCTTATGGTCCGTAAACACATCTATGTAGACCCCGTTGAAATAGTGTCTCCATATTTTCAAGGCGAATACTACCGCTGCCAATTTGAGATCATGAGTCGGGTAGTTCTTTTCATGAATTTTTAGCTTTCTCTAGGCATATGCTATAACCTTGCCGTGCTGCATCAGAACACAACCAAGGACGAGTCTTGAAGCATCGCAATACACCACAAATCCATTAGTACCCTCCGGTAAGGTTAACACCGGTGCTAAGGTGAGTCGAGCCTTCAACTCTTGGAAGCTCTTCTCACAAGTCTCCGACCATTGGAATTTCACTTTCTTTTAGGTCAATTTGGTCAATGGAATTGCAATGGATGAATAACCCTCAACAAACCTTCGATAGTAGCCAGCTAAGCCCAAAAAGCTCCTGATATCTAAAGGATTCACCAGTCTAGGCCAATTCTTCACCGCTTCTATTTTCTAAGAGTCCACCTTTATGCCCTCACTTGTCACCACATGGCCTAAGAATGCCACTGAGTTCAACCAAAACTTGCACATGATGAATTTAGCATATAGCTGGCAATCCTTGAGAGACTGTAGCACCACCGTCAAATGAGCGACATGCTCCTCCTCACTCCGAGAGTATATCAGGATGTAATCAATAAACACAATCACGAACATATCCAAGTATGGCTTGAACACCCTGTTCATCAAGTCCATAAGAGCTGCAAGAGCATTCGTTAGTCCAAAAGACATAATTAAAAACTCATAATGACCATACCGCGTCTTGAAGGTTGTCTTCAGGATGTCGCTCTCCCGAACTCTAAGCTAATGGTACCTGAATTTGAGATCTATGTTACACCACATAAAATCTTAATGGTTGGTAGGCGTACACGTGGATTGTTGACGAGTAAGAAGAGCTTGACGCATGTGGAGAAAGACTCGGAAGTGGGATCAGACGGGACTAGTGACACACACGGCCAACGCGACGCGCCAGCCAGCAGTGCATTGGCCAGCGTGGGGTGCCAGGACTACTGGCGCTTTGGGAGGCGCGGGGCGCTAGGCCTACTGCCTCAATAGGAGGCGCGGAGTGCTAGGGTGGTAATATCAATGGGAGGCGCGAGGCACACCCCTTCCCACCGCCTTAATAACTATATAAATCCCCTCTTTTCAATTATAAGTCATTTCCAATAATCACATTCTGCCAGAGAGAGGGGAAAACAAAGATTTCAATCGATTTTCGTCCGATTACGCTACCAAATGTCGTCCAAATTCAAATTAGCATCTGGTATTGAAGTTTGAGTCTGCAGGGAACATTATTACGGTGTTATTTTTGTGAAATTCGCCCAGTGAATCATAACCCCATTGAGCCAAAGTTGCCTGAATTGCTTCAAACTGATTTCAATATGATCACAAGCTTCAAGAAAGCATTTCTCCTTTTTAACTCTCGAAAAATAATATGTCTTTGGCCGTGTTCTGTTAAGTTGAAGTATAGTCCATATAGGTATTAAAAGTTATCATTTTACGCCGAATTTGGTATTGAAATTCATCTCTTTCTCCCAGTATAACAGTTACAGCTTAAGAGAGCTGGCGAACACAAGTTGAAACTCATTGGCTATTCAGGAAACGACAATCGAGGTATGTAAGATTTAACCCTCGACAAATATACTCGTCGTACAGTGTTACGACTTATGTTCCTGAATAGAAATGACAATTTAATATGTTGTAGATAGCTGCTACCATTAGATTGTGATTAGACATGTTGTAATTAGTTGTTGTTGGTAGATAGAGATCAGACATGCTATGGTTAACTTCTATCCATAGATTACGGTTACATAAGTTCTGGTTAGCTGCTAGAAAATGTATATGGATTATATAGTAGTATTCCTTGTTTAACTAGAACATGTTAAGTGTGACATGCGCTAGAAGCATCATAGAAACTCTTCCATTCCACAATTCATTGTTTTAGTAGAATTGTATGTTTAATTGCTAGGCCCAGATCTTAGAAGCTCGTGAATAGTTATCGAGTAGTGAGTTGAATAGTATAGGCGCGACTGGGAGATATAACTACTAGTTTGGCGCCTGTGTGGCCAGAAAATCACGCCCAGAGGCCATTGGGATACCCTATACGCCCCAGGGCCGAAAATTCAGGTAGGAAGGCCATACTTAGAGTTAGCAGCCTAGGGTTATCTAGTGAGCTGAGTGACAGCCTGCCATCTAGTTAGCTACTACCAGTAATTGTCAGTCCCAGTTGACTTAGAATTCATCCTACAGATCACCAGAAAGCCAGTACAGTCGTCAAGGTCAAATAGACCCATGGGTACCCTAAGAAAGGGGACCCTATCAACAGTTAGAGGCCGGGCCAGCACCCCAGGCGGTTCCTATCACCCACTGGTTGCTAGGAATGGTTAGTTCTATATAAAGTTGTCTATAAGGTTAAGAATCACCCAGAAAAGTAATATAAGATCCGATTAGACCAAGATGAGGCCTAAGGCACTAGTAAGTACCATGTTAGTATAATACTGCCCATAGGCTAAGGATGTCAGTAAACTTCCTACGGAGGATCAGGGGTCGATCGCTCAAGAGCATGTTCGGCCAGTACCAGCCCTAGAATTGTCCTAAGTAGAGGGACTGAGTAGTTATTCATTCACGACCCCGCAGTTATTATGAGCTATAGATGTTTGGACAAGACATATAGAGAGTTGTGTTGGACCACTCCAAATCTCGCCCTATTTAGTCCATATTATTAGACATCATGATCACTATTAGGATCCTCTGATCAGATACAGGTACACGGCATGCTTGCTAGAAGCTTTATAGACTATCCTAGGGGGCGAGCAGTGGTGGCATTAGGCCCAAAAGGCCAATCATGCCTTTTGAGTGGCTAGATTGAGATGTTAGTACAACACCTTGCTTGGGGTTTCCCTCACTTAGGAGCCATCGATGACCACCCCATGGTTACTGGCTGTGTCGACGCCCGCCAAGGGCAAGATGACGTCACTCCAGAAAGCGGCATTTCATTTGTGAGGGACAAAGATGGGGTCCCAGGTCCTTATACAGTCCATTCCAGGGGTGGGCTATTATATGTCGTGGTTCTCTCTACACACCCCCGTCGAGCCTGGTGCCCAGGGTGCCGATATCAAATATTAGGAGTCCAGCGGACTCAGACAAAGCCACAGACCAAGGTCCAAGTGGGCTCAGTTGCAGACCCATGGGACTGGTAGGTTGGCAATAGCACTAGTACAGTCATAGAAACCTGGTTAGGGGTATATAGATTGAACTGCACTCACCAGGGTTTATGGGGGTCCCGGGTATGTTATTCTGTGTTGGTTGTACCTTCCAGGCTTATGGGGGCTAGGTGAGGTTCTTGCTTTTATTCTTGACTGCTAGAATTAGCTGGTGAATATATGATTGTTTGGTCATTGCTTATGTATGTGTAGTGTTTTCTAGATGCAGATTACGTATAAGCTAGCTTACAGGTTAATCTTTCTGCCTCTCCTTCCTACTCACTTTTAGTATTTCAGAGCTTTCATTCATCCTATTTACTACCTTACATATTCGGTACATATTGTACTGATGCCCAATTATGGGGGCGCTGCATTACTTGCCTGCAGGTTTAGACAGATAGGGTTTAGGATCTCCTATAGCAGTTGTTCAGAGTCGTAGTTAGGTCAGCTGCTTTCATTCGGAGTTGCCAAGTTGTAGAGATTTCTGTGTTTCAGTTGTATAGCAATTTGGGGTAGGATGGGGCCTTGTCCCAATAACTATTTGTACTCTTAGAGTCTTGCAGACAACAATCGCCAGTTAGTTAGTTGTATGCTGGCCGTGTGGGGCCTTAATCAGTTATGTTTCATATGTTGGCTGTGTGGAGCATAGGATAGTAGTATGTCTTTATTTTTGTTATAATTAGAAAAAATGGTGGTCTTGTCGGCCTGCATAGAATCCCTTCTCTTTCCTGTTGTAAGTTAGCTTTTTTCATTTACAGGTGGCTATACAGCCTTGTCGGCCAGAGGCTACATTTACAGCCGAGATATAGCCCGTTGTTTTCTTGATTTGAGGAGAGGACAGTACTATGTGCGCCTAGGCTTAGTTAAGTTAGTTAAGATCCTAGTAGGTACTAGGTTCTAGTCATGCCTCCCAAGGTGGGGCATGACAAACTTAGTATCAGTGCAGTTCGTATCCTAGGGGGTCTGCAAGTCATGTCTAGTAGATTCTTGTTTATAAATGTGTTGTGCACCACATTTTATAAGCAGGAGGCTACGAGGCATGATAGTATGGTTACCCCTCCTTCTTCTCAGATCGTGCTATAGAGCAGAGTTGTATAGGGTTGAGTCCCTAAGCTTCCCTTGTTATGTATATCTAGAATAATGTTTGATATACGACAGACTCCAGCTAGAAGCAGAGTAACTACAACAGTAGGAGGAGGTAGCAGTGAGGCGCCACATTTGAGGGACGGTTAGCCTAACGGCGGAAGTAGACATCTTTTATATTTCCCCATTACCCTCCCAAGGTACAAGGAACCTCATAGTGTGATAAATATGCCAGTGCCATTCCCAATTTTCCCTACAACCTCAGAATAGGAGGTTAGGAGTATAGTATTTATGTCTATAAATGAGAGGGTTTATCTACTAGATATTTAGAATTAATCAGAGGCAGCAGTTAATGTTGAATTATCTGAAAGATGCAAAAGAAGGAGGGATTCGTAGGATTCCTACCTCCAGCTCTCTGGATATTGTAAGGTTCCATACCTTAGTCTAACAGAAAGTGTAAGTATCAGTGTTGTGGTGCCCGGAACGAATAGTAAAGGAGGGCTAGAATTGTTGCCTCTGAGGAGGATTAGGGAGTGGTTAAGACTCTTAGTATTTACAAGTTATCTAGAACCTTACGGTAGTAATCCAGGAAGGGGGATAAGGTTGCGAATAGAATTCAAGTGCGTATGAGGGTGTTCATAAGAGATAAACCCCCAGCGATAGTAAAGCTCAAGTCAGAAAAAGATTGATTCTGCTGTAGCATGTCAATGACGGTAGGTCAGGCCTGCAAGAAAATGGTCATGACCCTTGTTTGTGATATCGAAGGACAAGGAGATCATATGAGTAAGATAAGCCGAGTGTGAGTCAGAAGGGATACAGGTCAGTAGACCTGGTCGGTAACATCCTCAATAGTATGAGGTAGGAGGCACGAACCTCAGAGCTCAGTCCAAGGGAGCAAGAGGAACGACACAAGTATCTAATGAGGGAAAACTAGAATCACCTCTAGGCTGATAAAACATAGGATCACTGCTGAATATTGAGAACTAAGCATCGGGCTGACAGTTAAGAGATAGTAAAGTTGTAGCCTAGTTTGCTGCAAATCTTCACCAGTTACGGAGGTAAAGGAGTACCAACATAGAGACTTTAACCTAGAACAGCCTGGAAACAAGGCCCAATAGAGAGTCATTGGCCCTCAGGATAATAAGGGATGAAATCATAAGACCAGAGGTCAACTCTACATTCCAAGGGTAGCAAAACTTCGATTAGCATACCATACTTCCAAAATTTAGAGAAAACGCAATGGGTCAAAAGGAGAGACCTACTGATGGCATGAGAAGAGGGTAGATATCGTCGAGTCATAGCATTGAGGTCCAGTGACATGCCAGAAAATACAGGATAACAAGAACTAGATAGGCCAATATAGGAGGTGGCCATGCCTGCAAGCGGGTGGAGAGTAATTGCCATGAATACCGTCACAAGATGAAATTATGTCGCGGCTAAGACTTATGTTGAATAAGTATCCACGAAGTAGTTGGGTTGTGTGGATCCACAGTGTTTGATAAGCTCTGACGGGGAGATGTGATTTACAACTAAGTTCTAAAAAAAGACGTTAGAATAGATGGGGACACATGTCAACTTAAGCATGGTTCCTCGTACCCTAACAGGTGGCCAAAAAGAATATACAACTCAGACTCTAGAGGTCCATTATAAATGGGAGTGGAAGCCCCCTGAATGATGACTTAAAGTAGATAAATCGGAGATAGGCAAACCCGAGCATGTTAAAATGGGCAGATGAAAAAAAAAAAGAAAAAGCAAAACTTATCAGAAAAAAGGGGTACTGACAACCAAGGTTGTCAAAAGTTTTACCCTAACGTATGGCTTAGGCAGTTAAGAATTGAAGCATTAGCTGGATATTCCTAAAGTTCACCAATGCAAGGTGTTATGAGATTTACAAAGTTTAGTTATAGATTCATTGGCCGTATCCTATCCTCTAGAGAATAGGCCAAGTGGCATACGAATTGGAGTTGCCTCCAGAGCTCGAACCAGTCTTATCGACTTTCATGCGTCGATGCTGTGAAAGGGAATAAGTGACCCATCCTGAGATGTTCCAGTTAAGGATGTTTAAGTTACTAGGGGATTAACCCACGAAGAGGTTTCAGTCGCCATATTAAATCGACAAGTTCGCAAGTTAAAGACTACCGAAGTTTTCCTTGTTAAAGTAATATAGAGAAACAAGATTAAGGAAGGAATGACCTAGGAAAGTGAGAAAAACATGAGGTCTAGATATCCCCACTTGTTCCAGGACTAATTCAAATTATGTAGTTAAGGTAATGTTATTACTCAGCTGTTACTCCATTGCTCATGTTATCTGTACCATTTAGTCGACTATAATATTGTCGGGAAATAGTTGTAATAGTGTCATATGAAATGCGTATACTGGACTTTTCTTCATTTTAGGTTGTCGGCTAGTCCATGATACAGGGGAGACTCTGCTGAAATTTTTCCAAATCCTGGTAAAGAAGGTTAATTCCTTTAAGTCTGAGAATGAAAATCGAGGATGAATGTTTCTAAGGGGGAAGGATGTTACACCCCATAAAATGTTAATGGCTGGTAGGCATACATATGGATTGGTGACGAGTAAGAAGAGTTTGACGCGTGTGACGAAAGCCTCAGAAGCGGAGTCCGACGGGACCAGTGCGCACAGGGCCAGCGCGACGCACTAGCCAGTAGTGCACTGGCTAGCGAGGGGTGCCAGGCCTGCTGGCGCTTTGAGAGGCACGGGGCGCCAGGCTTGTTGCCTCAATGGGAGGCGCAGCGGGCCAGGTGGCAGCCTCAACGAGAGGCGCGAGGCACACCCCGGCCCTCCTCCTCAATAACTATATAAAGCCCCTCTTTTCAATTATAGGTCATTTCCAATAATCACATTTGGCCAGAGAGAGGGAGAAGCAAAGATTTCAACCAATTTTCGTTTGATCACGAAACCAAATGCCATCCAAATTCAAATTAACTTCGGGTATCGAAGTTTGAGCCAGTAGGGAACATTACTATGGAGTTATTTTCGTGGAATTCGCCCAGTGAATCGTAACCCCGCTGATCCAAAGTTGCCCGAATTACTTCAAACTAATTTCTATACAATCACAGGCTTCAAGTAAGTATTTCTCCTTTCTGAACTCTCGAAAAATAATACGTCTTTGGTTGTGTTCCATTAAGTTGAAGTATAGTCAATATAGGTATTAAAAGTTATCGTTTTACACCGAATTTGGGATTGAAATTCATCTCTTTCTCCAGTATAACGATTACAGCTGAAGAGAGCTGGCGATACAAGTTCAAACTCATCGGCTATTCAGGAAATGAAAATCGAGGTATATAAGGTTTAACCCTCGATAAGTATACTCGTCGTATTATGTTACGACTTATGTCCAGAATAGAAATGACAATTTCATATGTTGTAGATAGCTGCTACCATTAGATTGTGATTAGACATGTTGTAATTAGCTGTTGCTGGTAGATAGAGATCAGACACGCTGTGACTAGCTTCTATTCGTAGATTATGGTTACATAAGTTCTGGTTAGCTGCTAGAAAACATATATGGATTATACAACAGTATTCCTTATTTAACTAGAACATGTTAAGTGTGACACGCGCTAGAAGCTTCATAGAAACTCTTCCACTCTCCAGTTCATTGTGTTAGTAGAATTGTATGTTTAATTGCTAGGGCCAGATCATAGAAGCTCGCGAATAGTTATCGGGTAGTGAGTTGAATAATATAGGCGCGACTGGGCGATATAACTACTAGTTTGGCACCTGTGTTGCCAGAAAAGCACGCCTAGAGGCCATTGGCATACCCTTTACGCCCTAGGGCCACAAATTCAGATAGGAAGGCCATACTTTGAGTCAGCAGCCTAGGGTTGTCTAGTGATCTGAGTGAAAGCCAGCCATCTAGTTAGCTACTACCAGTAATTGTCAATCCCAGTTGACTTAGAATTCATCCTACAGATCACTAGAAAGCTAGTCCAGTTGTCCAGGTCAAATAGACCCATGGGTACCCTAAGAAAGGGGACCCTATCAGCAGTTAGAGGCCGGGCCAGCACCCCAGCTGGTTCCTATCACCCACTAGTTGCTAAGAATGGTTAGTTCTATATAAAGTTGTCTATAAGGTTAAAAATCACCCAGAAAAGTAATATAAGATCCGATTAGACCAAGATGAGGCCTAAGGCACTAGTAAGTACCATGTTAGTATAATACTGCCCACAGGCTAAGGATGTCAGTAAACTTCCTATGGAGGATCAGGGGTCGATCGCTCAAGAGCATGTTTGGCCAGTACCAGCCCTAGAATTGTCCTAAGTAGAGGGACTGAGTAGTTATTCATTCACAACCCCGCAGTTATTATGAGCTATAGATGTCTGGGCAAGACACATAGAGAGTTGTGTTGGACCACTCCAAATCTCGCCCTATTTAGTGTAGTCTATTAGAGATCATGATCACTATCAGGATCCTCTGATCAGATATAGGTGCACGACGTGCCTGTTAGCAGCTTTACAAACTATCCTAGGGGGCGAGCAGCGGTGGCGTTAGGCCCAGAAGGCCTTTCACACATTTTGAGTAGATAGATTGAGATGTTAGTACAACACCTTGGTTAGGGTTTCCCTCACTTAGGATCCATCCATGACCACCCTAGGGTTACTAGCTGTGTCGATGCCCGCCAAGGGCGAGATGACGTCGCTCCAGAGAGCGACATGCCATCCGCGAGGGACGAAGATGGGGTCCCAGGTCCTCATATAGTCCATTCCATGGGTGGGCTATTATATGTCGTGGTTTGCTCTACACACCCCCATCGAGCCTGGTGCCCGGGGTGCAGATATCAAATATCATGAGTCCACCGAACTCAGACACAGCTACAGACCAGGGTCTAAGTGGGCTTAGTTGTAGACCCAGGGGACTGGTAGGTTGGCTATAGCACCAGTACAGTCATAGAAACNAGTACAGTCATAGAAACCTGGTTAGGGGTATATAGATTGAAGTGCACTCACCAGGGCTTATGGGGGCCTCAGATGGGTTATTCTGTGCTAGTTGTACCTTTCAGGCTTATGGGGGCCAGATGAGGTTCTTGCTTTTATTTTTGACTGCTAGATTTAGCTGGTGAATATATGATTGTGTGGTAATCGCTTATGTATGTGTAGTGTTTACTAGATGCAGATTACGAATAAGCTAGCTTATAGGTTAATCTTTCTATATTTCCTTCCTACTCACTTTCAGTATTTCACAACTTTCATTTAGCCTATTTACTACCTTACATATTCGGTACATATTGTACTGATGCCCAATTATGGGGGCACTGCATTACTTTCCTGCTGGTTTAGACAGACAGGGTTCAGGATCTTCAGTAGCAGCTATTCAGAGTCGCAGTTGGGTCAGCTCCTTTCATTCGAAGTTGCCAAGTTGTAGAAATTTCTATCTTTCAGTTGTATAGCATTTTGGGTAGGCCAAGGCCCTGTCCCAACAACTATTTGTACTCATAGAGGCTTGCAGACTACAATCGTTAGTTAGTTAGTTTTATGTTGGCCATGTGGGGCCTAGGATAGTAGTTTGTCTTCATTTCTGTTATAACTAGATAGCCTGGTGGCCTTGTCAGCCCGCATAGGATCCCTTCTGTTGTCTGTTGTAGGTTAGCTGTTTTCATTTACAGGTGGATATACGACCTTATCGGCCGGAGGCTACATTTACAGCCGACATATAGCCCATTATTTTCTTTATTTGAGGATCAAGCCTGCACCAGGTGCGCCTAGGCTTAGTTAATTCAGTTTAGATCCTAGTAGGCACTAGATTACAGTCATGCCTCCCAAGGTGGGGTATGACAAACTTGGTATCAGAGCAGTTCGTATCCTAGGGAGTCTGCTAGCCGTATCTAATAGAGTCTTGTTTATAAATGTGTTGTGCACCACATTTTATAAGCCGGAGGCTATGAGGCATGATAGTATGGTTACCCCTCCTTCTTCTCAGATCGTGCTATAGAGCAGAGTTGTATAGGGTTGATCCCTAAGCTTCCCTTGTTATGTCTACCTAGAATAATATTTGATATAAGACAAACTCCAGCTATATGCAAACTAACTACAACAGCAGGAGGAGGTACCAGTGAGGTGCCACATTTGAGGGATGGTTAGCCTAACGATGGAAGTAGACGTCTTTTATATTTCCCCATTACCCTCCCAAGGTACTTGGAACCTCATAATGTGATAAATATGCCACTGCCATTCCCAATTTTCCCTACAACCTCAGATAGGAGGTTAGGAGTATAGTATATATGTATATATATAAGAGGGTTTATCTACTAGATATTTAGAATCAGTCAGAGGAAACAGTTAATGTTGAATTATCCGAAAGATGCAACAGAAGGAGGGAATCGTAGGATTCCTACCTCCAGCTCTCTGGATATTGTAAGGTTCCATACCTTAGTCTAACAGAAAGTGTAAGTATCAGTGTTGTGGTGCCCGGAACGAATAGTAAAGGAGGGCTAGAATTGTTGCCTCTGAGGAGGATTAGGGAGTGGTTAAGACTCTTAGTATTTACAAGTTATCTAGACCCTTACGGTAGTAAGCCAGGAAGGGGAATAAGGTTACCAATAGAATTCAAGTGCATATGAGGGGGTTCATAAGCGATAAATCCCCAGCGATAGTAAAGCTCAAGTCAGAAAAAGATTGATTCCGCCGTAGCATGTCAATGACGGTAGGTCAGACCTGCAAGAAAATGGTCATGACCCTTGTTTGTGATATCGAAGGACAAGGAGATCATATGAGCAAGATAAGCTGAGTGTGAGTCAGAAGGGATACAGGTCAGTAGACCTGGTCGGTAACATCCTCAATAGTTTGAGGTAGGAGGCACGAACCTCAGAGCTCAGTCCAGAGAGCAGGAGGAACGATACAAGTATCTAATGAGTGAAAACTAGAATCACCTCTAGGCTGATAGAGCATAAGATCACCGCTGAATATTGAGAACTAAGAATCGGGTTGACAATTAAGAGATAGTAAAGTTGTAGCCTAGTCTGCTGCATTATTTTTGCCAGTTGCGGAGGTAATGGAGTACCGACATAGAGATTTTAACCTAGTACAACCTGGAAACAAGGCCCAGTAGAGAGTCATTGGCCCTCAGGATAATAAACGGGCGAAATCAATAGACCTAGAGGTCGACTCTACATTCCAAGGGTAGCAGAACTTCGATTAGCAGACCGTACTTCCAGAATTTAACGAAAAGAAATGGGTCAAAAGGAGATACCTACTGATGGCATGAGAAGAGGGGAGATATCATTGAGTAATCGCACAAAGGTCTAGTGACACGCCAGAAAAGACGGGATAGCAGGAACTGGGCAGGCCAATATAGGAGGTGGCACTGCCTACAAGGGGGTGGAGAGTAATTTCCATGAATACAGTTACAAGATGAAATTATGTCGCGGCTAAGACTTAGTCGGAGTAAGTATCAAAGAAGTAGTTGGCTTGAGTGGATCCCCAATGTTTGATAAGCTCTGACGGGGAGATGTAATTTACAACTTTGTTCTAGAAAAGACGTTAGAATAGATGGGGACACATGTCAACTTAAGCATGGTTCCTCATACCCTAACAGGTGGCCAAACAGAATATACAACTCAGACTCTAGAGGTCCATCATAAATGGGAGTGGAAGCCCCCTGAATGATGACTTAAAGAAGATAAATCGAAGATAGGAGAACCCAAACATGTTATAACAGGCAGACAGAAAAAAAGAAATAGCCAAACTTATTAGGAAAAAGGGGTACCGACAGCAAAGGTCGTCAAAAGTTTTACCCTAACGTATGGCGTAGGCAGTTAAGAATTGAAGTAGTAGGTGGATATTCATAAAGTTCACCAGCGCAAGTTGTTATGAGATTTGCAAAGTTTATTTGTAGATTCATTGGCCGTATACTATCCTCTAGAGAATAGGCCAAGTGGCATGCGAATTGGAGTTTCCTCTAGAGCTTGAACCAGTCCTATCGACTTTCATGTGTCGATGCTGTGAAAGGGAATAAGTGACCTATCCCGAGATGTTCCAATTAAGGACGTTTAAGTTACTAGGATATTAACCCACGAAGAGGTTTCAGTCGCCATATTAGATCGACAAGTTTGCAAGTTAAAGACTACCGAAGTTGTCCTTATTAAAGTAATATAGAGAAACAAGACTAAGGAAGGAACGACCTAGGAAGTGAGAACGACATGAGGTCTAGATATCCCTAGTTGTTCCAGGACTGATTCAGATTATGCAGTTAAGGTAATGTTAAGGACTGATTCCTGGGTAGAGGGTACCTGTTCTTGATAGTGGCGTTGTTCAATTACCGATAATCAATACACATGCGAAGAGAACCATCCTTCTTTCGGACAAAGAGAACTGGTGCACTCCATGGGGATTTGCTCGGTCTAATGAAACCCTTATCTAATAGGTCCTTCAACTGCTCCTTCAACTCCTTGAACTTGGCTGGGTCCATTCTATAAGGAGGAATAGATATAGGCTGGGTATCGAGGAGAAGGTCAATAGCAAAACCAATCTCCCGCTCGAGTGGGACTCCTGGCAAATCATCTGGAAAGACCTCTGGGAACTCACTTGCTATCGGGATTGACTGGATAGCCGGAGTCTCGGACTCAACATCCTTAACCCTAACCAGATGGTATGCACAGCCCTTAGAAATCATCTTCCTGGCCTGAAGATAGGAAATAAAATGACCTACAGGCACGACCAAACTACCCTTCCACTCTAAGTCTGAATCTCTCAGAAAATGGAACTCTACCGAACGGGTTCTACAATTAACAGAAGCATAACATGCATACAACCAATCCATGACGAGAATAATATCAAAGTCAGTCATGGCTAACTCTACTAGGTCTGCGGAGTGACTTTTTGCAATACTGTGACCGGGAAACTTCTATACACCTGCCTAGCTACAACTGAATCACCAATGGGAGTAGAGACTAAGAATGGTTCTGACAGAATTTCGGGACTGACTCCAAAACTACTAGCAATATAAGGTATCACAAAATAGAAGGTAGCCCCTTGAACTAACAAAGAATAAGCATCAAGGTGAAACACTGATAACATACCAGTAACCACATCCGGTGAAGTCTCCTGCTCCTGATGCGAGGCAACGACATATAATCTATTTTGGCGCTGCCCGCCACCCCCACTAGTGGAGCCCCCTACGAAGCTAAGCATGTTGTAGTTGTTACTAACTTGGTAGTTTGTGCACAACCTCTATCATCACCCTCTCTAGCCAATGGACATGCTCGGCGCATATGGACAGATCTACCACACCTATAACAGATATCTAAGTCGAGAACGCACTCCCTGACATTACTCTGGCCACACTTCCCGCAGACCGGAAAGGTGTGCTCTACGTGCATGCCCCTATGATCCCTCATACCGGAGGCCCTGCTCCTCTGATCACCCTTGGGTCTGGATGGAACACTAGCTGATGATGGTGCTAGAGCTAGTGACCTTTGCTGAATCTGAGGGCAGTGACCGCCGCCAGATCTCTGCTGAGTGAACCCATAGCTTTCTGTACAGGCCCTTCTGGCCTCTCTCTCCCTCATATGCACTTCCTCCATCTGCTGGGCGTATAAGACTATCCGAGGGAAATCCATGTCCTGGTGGAGCATATCGGTCCTGCAATCTTTATCTAAATAGTTTGCTACCCTATGAAAAAACCTGCTCACTCGCACCCTTTGATCGACCACTAACTCTGGGGCGCACTTTGATAAGCGAGTGAACTCAAGGGAAAACCAATCTAGGAAAGAAACATGAAACTCCTCCCAAGTGACAGGGCCTGCTCCGGCGGCTCTACTATCTTTCCACTGTCAAAATCAGATGTGTGTGATCCCCTTCAACTGATATGAGGCAAACTCAACACACTCAACTCCATCCACCCCCATGAACTGGGTGATCTTCACAATATCGTTGATAAACTCTTGTGTATCCTCATCCACCTTGGACCCAAGAAACTCTAGCGGGTTCATCCTCAAGAAATCTCTGACTCAAACTGTTGCCGCATTTTCGTTTGGCAGAAGATGTGCCACTGCCTGCTGGTTAACCTGATCGGTCAAGGCCTGCGCTAGCATCTGAATGGCTGCCCGGAATTCAGCATGGGCAATCAGCTCAGGTGCATGATGCTCCTGGACTGGTGGGGCTTTTTTGTGCCCGTCTCTATTGCCATCCTTTTTGCCATTTCCATTCCCATTCCTCATACCATTAACTCTGCGGGGAGCCATGATTCTACAATTGGGAATAGCACGAGTTAGAAAGATAGGGAGACATTTCATCACACGGCATAGATCATGAAAGAAGGGAACATTTCCTAAACGTCTCGTAGCCTCTTCGTCATAAGTGTGGCGCGCTTCACACCCATAAAAAAGAATCTACTCAATGCGGCTTTCAGACACCCTAGGATACTTCAAAACCTAATGCTTTGATACCAAGTTTGTCACGACCTGAACATAGACCTGGATTGCAACACGGGACAAGGAGCCCCGAGAGACTCCAAGTCAACCCATGGCATGAACCTACATATATCTCAATCCAATAAAGCGGAATACTCAACATGATAACATATCGGAAGCATAATCATGACTGAACATGGAAAGCGAAATGCACTTCACACATGACAGCTGAATACTACACCTAGTCTAAAAGGCTCTAACATATCCGATAGGTTGATGGGACAACACCCCCAACTAACCTGACAAGTATGGAAAACTGAACATAAAGGATAACTGATATCAATTGGTCCTCGGGAGATGAGGACTCACCAATGAGCTGGATGCTAACTCCGGGAATGAGTTAATAACAGTGCTGGGTCTGAAGATCAGAGTCTGTATCATGAAATGATATAATATAGAGTATGCGGTCAGTACGTGAAATGTACCGAGTATGAAAGGTAAGTAAAACGGATATTTAAAATACATAAAACCTTATAAGAGTAGGACAACATGCTCATAACATAAATATCATAATGTAACGTAAGGCTCAAGGTTTTCAAAACATTCGTAAATCAGTCATAATCGTACTAATAGGAGAAAAACTTCACTAAATGTAACTTGAGCCAAAACAATATGAACATAACCATGCATAAATCATGAGAAATAATGGGAGGACTCATCATAACCGACACCATCATGGTACAACCTTACATGATGCCCCAACTATCTCACTCAAGTGGGCAGAGTCGTCCTAGACTTGCCGGGCAAGGGATGTGCAGTATGTGATATCGCGAAAGAGGGGCTCCATTAACATTGTAATGTATCAATATGAACCTACAGTGGCACGTAGTTATGAGACACCGGCATAGTCCTTTGAACGTCGGGCTACTCGATGCTAGACACTGCTCTCACAAAAATGCACATAGGCTCGTATGTAAATCATAAACATCATTCATAAGATTCATGGACAAATAAACATTTACATCATTTATCCCCATTTACATACATGTTTGGCCATGAATCAAGGGCCCATAAATCAGCCAACATCATAAATCGATCAGTCATGAAATTCATATCATAAATCATAAATCATAATTGCACATGTGGGCATTGCCAATACTTCAACATGTTTGAAAATACTCAATTCACTTGAAAACATGATTATAAACATGGGTAACTTGAATAAAATGCTTTTCATCATTAGTATATCATCATACATGAACATTCATCAGAAATCTCAACTTTCATGAACTTCTCATAAATGGGCTTTTAAATTTATAAAGCTTGAAACATGATTTTAATGAAAAACAATGTAAAACTGGCCCATGATTCGTTATTCAATAATAAAAACTCATTTAGATCATACCCATGTATAGAATTAGGAATTTTATGCATTGGGTTGAAACCCCATAGAATCAACATAGGAATTTCCATGATTTAGAGAGAGATTGGGCATAGGTGTGGACGGATTCACCCATTCATAACCCTACTCTTGAAAGTCATCGTCATCACTTCCTTAACCTGGGAAACCTTTTAATGACTATTGACCACGACCCGTTGTTACCCGAAATGGGTCGTTCTAGGACTCGTTCCTTCTTCCTTGACCAAGGACCAATCTTACGACGACTCCATCCAACGACTCGTGTCATCACACAATGAGTCGTTCCTACACCCGTTACTCCCAACTCCGAACTTCCAGAATCTCACCATGGACGCATCCTATGAGTTGTTGGTGGAACCAATGATCCGTTACATGACTCATTCTGTGAAAATTTCTTAGATTTCTACCATTTTCTATTTTAAATTCCGGGTCTAGTCTTAGGCACTTCTGGGGTGTTACAAATTGGTGGGGCTGGCTGATGCCGATCTCCATTGCCATTGCCATGGGAATTTCAGTTGCTATTTATCCTACCATTGACTAAGCGTGGAGGCATATTTTTGCAAATGCGCATAACATGAGTTAGAGGAATAGAGAGGTACTTCATTGAATGACATAGGTCATGAAAGAAGGGAAATTTCCAAAATGTCTTGTAGCTTCTTCCCCATAAGTGTGGCGCGCTTCACAACCATGGAAAAGGCTCTATATAATGTAGTTTTTAGACACCCTATTGCACACCTAAACCTTTGCTCTGATACTAAGTTTATCACATCCCGAGCATGGACCCCGGACCGAGACACGGGACCTATAACCACAAAAGGCTCCAAGCTAATCCATGGTACATACATAGCATAAATTAAGAGCATAATCAAGCAACATAAGCATGCATAAGCTGATGTATAAATATCATATACATAAATAAGAGTTCTAACATCACAATGATGAACCACAAAGCTGAACATGCTAAGTCTATGTCTGAAAGCCTCTACTATCTGATGAGATGCTAGGAAAAGCGCCTAGCTAACTCCAAGTTTGAAACTAAAACAAAATATTACAAGCATAATAGATAGATTTCCTAAGATAATGAGGACTCACCCAAAGTGGGATGGGGCTAATTTGAGCGAGTGCGAGCTAGTGACGAGACTGGGATGGATCACCTGAACCTATATAATGAGACGATATAACATAAAGTATGCAGTCAGTACTTGAAATGTACTGAGTATGTAGAGAAGGTAATAACATGCTAATAAATGTTAGTATAAAATCACGCATATAAATCAAAAGGATCGGGAGAGTAAGGACGACATGCTTTAATCCATAAATCCAAAGTATACATAGGCATAAGATATTCATCGTAATCTAAACATAATTATCCAAGGTTTAGAAATAGAAATCATAAAACTTGTCATGCTTGAAATAGTAAGTGAAAACTCATAAACTAATCAATGGTTTAGGTATTCTTTAAATACACAATGTCATAAGTCATGAACATGAGTAACTGAAAACATGAGGAACAACGGGAGATTCTTATAACCGACATAATACATAGAGCCTGACCTGTAAATTCCTAGTCGAGAGGGTGTTTGTACCTTGCCAAGGGTAGAACCATGAAAAGGCGTGATCTTACTCATGAATGGCCCATACGGGCATGAAAGACACTCTTATGGAGGATCCCATCATGGCTATGCTGGCACGTGGTCCTGAGACCTGCGTGCGCTGGAACCCTAACCTACTCAGTGTTAAATACTAATCCCAAAAAATATATAGTGCTCATATCAAAATTGTGAAACATACTTGAAGTATATGGGCTAGTTGAAATCATGAGATTCATAACATGTTTGAGATACGTGAACTAGCCATAAAATATGCTCGTGAGCCGGCCATGATCATAAACTTGATAATCATAAAAGCCATGCATACTTGAGGAAAACATAATACTCTAAAATCCATAAATTCATGAAAGGTTCTTGGGGACATCATGCATTATAATCATAAAAACATAATTCCATCATCATACTTGAAATTATAAACTCATAAGCTTAATTTCATAGATCATGCATAGTAGGGCATAATTTTCATAAAACTTGAAAACATTAATTCATAATCAAATTGAGTGTAAAATATTCCCATTATTCTTAAATCATTAATAGAGACTTGAGGGAATTGGAATCATAGACATAGCATAGATATTTACATAGAATAGAGTTACAATCCTAGAATTTTAATACACTTGATTGAAGACTTGAATTCATGAATTTAGGGAGTAATTGGGCATGAGGGTGAAAGAAATTACCCATTCATGGCCCTACATACCTGGGTAACTTGATTTCTATGCTGGTATTGAAAGCCCAAGAGGATTGGGAGTGAAACTGATAAGAGATCCTAGCTTGATCTTGGAGGAGGATTTCAATCCAATGCATGCATGAGAGCATAATGACTTAGACTAGGTTAAACGCTCTTAAAACACTCTTTAGAAGCTTAAAATGATGTAGTTTAGGAATTAAAAACTTAAGAATTATGAAAACACCCTTAATGATCCGACTGGAAAAATGACCCTGCCAGTCCCAACGAGGGACTGGACGATTCGTTAGGGGACTTAACGGGTCGTCCGTTGACCTGTTTCAACTAACAACTTCTCCTCCATTCTCTGATCCTCCTCACCCAATGAGTCACTTAACGAATCATTATGGGCTTGACGACTCATTCCCTCAGTCCATAAAGTACACTGGAATTCCACACTTCTCCACCACTACCCACTTAATGGGTCACACCACGACTCGTGGGGTGTCCTATCAACTCATTACTGAATTCGTCATAACTTATGGGAAGTAATATTTGTTCCAACTTGGCACCACTTAATGGGTCACTGAGTGACCTGTTAGGTCACTTGACGAGTCACTGGATGACTCGTTCTGTGACTTGGTGCAGATTTTTCTATTTTCTCCACTTCAACCCTCGGATCTGATCTTAGGGACCTTTGGGGGTGTTACAAGTTATAATTTATTCATATGTCCTTTTCCTTATTTTAGTTTCAGTCCTTAGAGTTAGCCAGGGACTTTTCCCAGCTGCTCATCAGTTAGTAGAGGCTTTTCAGAAAAATAGTAAGTTTTTCAGCTTTATGTTTATGATAGATTAAGTATTTTGTCTCTATGGACAAATTACTGTTTATCCCAATATTTCCATGGAATATTTTATAAAGTTAAATCTGCTTTCTCTCAGTTTATCTTAATCAGATCTTATTAGCAATATGCTATATGATGTGTCGTGGTTTTACAACACTTTCGATGTTTAAAACATAGAAATATGTTAATACTTAGGCACATTTGTGTGGATATGACGTGTTTTGTTGATTTTGCATGTAAAACAGATTCTGGGAGTTAGACTTTAGAAAGAATGAAAAAATGCAGGAAATGGACTTGACGAGCCATGGTATGAATCTTACCAAGTTGGCGTGAATCGTCCTGAGGACTCGTGGTGAGAAATAGAATGTAATCATACGTAAACCATCAAGTGACGAATAGATACAACAAACCGTTAGATTAAACGCCGGGTCATACTAAAGCTCCATGGTGAGAAATAGAGAAGTAACAAAAATGACACCTTTATGTCACGACTAGCTACCACGAATCATACCAACAAATGATGGATCATACTAAAACTTATGGTTTGATGTTAAGAGAAAGTACAATACGGGATTTCCAACCATGACCAAAAGTCATGACTCATGGTATCGAACCACGCGCCATCCTGAGTACCTGTACCTAAAGAGGTCCATGACTGAGTCTGTTGCCATGATTATATCCTACAAGTCATGGTACCCTTCCACGATTCGTAGTATTCCCCGCCTCTACAATCCCTACTAAGTTAGGAAAGGATTTTTATTTTTGTATATATACTTTATTAGGTTTTATTTTGTATTGCTCGATATACAATAGTTATATATACTTCCTAGGAGAGTTAATATGCCCCTTTTAGGCCAAAGAAATGAACAATGTCGTTGTTATCTCTTGCTTGGAGGATTAATATCAATTTCTATTTTGGATTTACTCTATTAAACTTGTAAGTTCATAATCATGTTTTCTATTATGAATTCTCCTTGTGTTCTTACAAACATGCATAACTAAATCCCACAACTAGGGTGTGGGAACCATGATGAATTAACAAAGTAGGATTACGTATGTAGTGATTCTAAACCGATGTGTATGCTTGCATTGTTATTCCCTTTATTATGAATTCTTTTTTAGTGATGCGTAATGTTAGAACTTGCATGTATTCTCTACTTGCTTAAATCTAGAGAAGTAGAGATTATGAAAAGGAAATTAACAAAAGAGACTTGAAACTACCAACTCTTAATTAATAGCTTAAGTCGTGGTCGCGAGAAAGCTAATCTGGAATCATTGATAAGGGTTAAAATGCAGAACTCATGAGACCTGTTCCGATAATTGAGGATAGTCATCTAATAGGGGAAAACTTTCCATTTAGGTGAATGTAACTTATCCATTCTGCATGCTAAACATTTGGATAGATCACAAGTACGATAATCCTACATATTATGCAGTCATGGGAAACACATCTCTAGCAGTTTACATCTATTTGTAACAACACACTTTGACAATATTGATACTTATTCATTTAAAACCCCTATTCAAAAATAACTTGACTAAAAGTATAAACAACTGCATTAATCGGGATCTTAACCATATTCCTCATGGGATTGACCCCAAAGTTGGTTGAGTTCTTTACTTGATTAACGACAATTTTATACTTAATTTTGAGGTGTAATTTTGGCGTTATCACTATGTCATGAGTTAGCTCGATGTCATTTGTGGCTCCAAGAACAATGCCATTTCCAGGGTGAAGACTCGGGTCGTGACGTATTCCTTACATGCAACATTGATAGATGTTCCAAAAGTGGAGTTATTGTTTAAGAATTGGTGTTCGGATATAGCCAACTTATGTTTCGGAAGTGGCATTAGGTCTGGTCCTAATAGTTCTGGTAAAGGTCCTAATAGTTCTGTTTACCAACTTCGAACTATCCAATAGGAGATTTACACCTTCGCCCATATAGGGCTTCAAATGGTGCAATCTTGATTTTGGAGTGATAGTTGTTATTATAAGCAAACTCAATGAGAGGTAAATGATTGTATCAATTACCTTTTGTCATGACCCAAACATAGGCCCGAATCTAGACACAGAACCTAGAACCATAAATGGATCTTAGTCGACCCATGATATGAATATGATAACTAAAGGTCAACATAAGCAAAACTAATAACTGAATTCTAAAATAGTGAAAGTCCGAATAACAAGACGTTTAACCAACGATAATATCATAATATTGAGTCTGAAGCTGAATATACAAATCTATGTTTGAAAAAGCCTCTACTAACGATGAGATGCCGGGATAAGCCCCCAGCTATCACTAAGTCTGAAACAAACTGACATAACAATACTGAAAGATAGATGTCCTCGGAGGATGAGAACTCACCTAAGGTAGGGTTTGAGCTGGAACGAGAGAAGAACTAATGGTGCGTCTGAGTCTGATCGCTAGGACCTGTGTCATGAACGATACAACATAGAGTATGGGGTCCGTACTTGAAATGTACTGAGTATGCAAGGTAAGTAAAACAGGTTGAGTAAGTATAAACTGAAATTATGTACGTCATAAATCATAACATTATAAGTTTCTGAGAGTAAAGGTTGTATGTTGATATCTAAAAACATGAATAGACGTAAACTGGATCTCATAACTAAATTGAATGACCTAAAGCTGAAATTGAGATTCATAAGTAAAAGTTGGTAACCTGATCATTGGGTTAAACCTACTAAAAACATAATATCATGACTAATAAACATGCATAATTGAGATCATCAGGAACAATGGGAGAATCGTAATATAACCGACACTATCACGATAAAGCTTACATGATCCCAACTGTTACACTCAAGTGGGCAGAGTCGTCCAAAGCCTTGCCAGGCCTAAGGGCACTACCATGATATGGATACCAAGATGAAGGCCCATTCGGGGCAGGGGAAGCTCACAAGGGAGGTCCCAAAGTAAAATGTAAAATCCTATATTGGCACGTAGCCCTAAGACCCGAAGTTTTCATGAACCCCTAGCCTACTCGGTGCTAGACACTGCTCCCAAAGACATGCAAGATGCTCTCCATCATTTCTCAATGAAGCTTAAACTATTGTTTTTCAATGAAGTTGATAATGTAATTACATACATAGTCTGAAATCTGAATATGGGGAGTCCCGACTCTGAACATACCATAAGTTGAATATGGGAGTATTGACTCCAAAACCGTATGGAAAGCTGATTTATAAAACTGAACTGAATCATGAAAATATGCTAAATCTAAGTGTGATTACCCAAAATCTTAAGATCATGCATACTTGAAATAGACTTCACTAGTCAAAATCATATATTCATATATGGGTAATTTGTAAACATACATACATGCTAGATACTTCATCATACTTGATATCATTAATCATAGACTAACTTTTTCATGAATTTGCATAATTTGGCATAATCTTTTAAAAATTCAAAAACATGAATTTCTAATTAATTATTACATAAAATCTTCCCATGAATCTCAAAACATGCCTTGAAACATGATGGGAATTGACCGCTAGATAAATCATAGAGAATTTCATAAATTTGGATTAAAACCCCATAGGATCATAAACTTGATTAAAGACTTGAATTCATGAACTTGAGGAGGAATATGGGCATGAGAGTGAAAGAAAACTCGCATTCATAGCCCTACATACCTGAGTAAACTGATTCTCAACTTGACTTTGAAAATCCAAGAGATTTGGAGGAGAATTGCAGGATTGTAGGCTTGTTCTTCAATGAAAAACCTCTAAACTTGCATGCTTGGAAGTTGAATGAATTAGAATGGGTTAAAAACCATTAATACAACTCTTTCAGATCTTAAAACGATGTAGTATAGGAATTAAAAACAAGGGAGATTACTAAATTGCCCTTGAGAATCGAGCAGAATTTCCATGACCGACCGTCACACTCCTATAGTATGTCATTCATGTTGTCACTCTAAACCAGTGAAGTCGAACACAATCTCCTTTTGATGGTACAAGTGATGGGCCATCATGACTCCGATGGTCCATCAGGTCTGCCGTCACCCCAGAGTCCAAAAAATTTTCCTTTGACGGCTCAACTGACGGTCCGTCGCTGCTCTGACGGCCGTCGCTAGCACCATTAGGGCCGTGACGGGCTGTCAGCCATGCCGTCAAACCTGAACATCACCTATGATGGTCTGTCGGCTTTCTAACGACCATCACTTATGTTGTTAGTGGTGTGACGGTCTGTTAGTAACATCATCACTCCCTGCACCAAACCTACAATTTCAGTTATTTTCCTTCATCAAGCTACTCCGAGGTCCGAGGTGTTACAATATCTTTCCCTTGGGAACATTCATCCTTGAGTATTGATTTAAACCTGATAGAGGGCTAAGTCAGGGAACTACAACATAAAAATTGAGAAATTTTAACTAAAACACTGTATCTGGATTAAAATATATGACTGAACTAAACTCACGAAAAACACATTCATACAAGGACATGAAGAAACTTAGAGACATGAACTCGACATGAGACTGAATAGAGTATTAGGGAGGAAACTGATACCTCAAGTGGGAACTGAATCGAAAGGGAAAAGATGTGGGTATCTAGTTCGACTTCCCACATAGCTCCCTCAACATGCTAATTTCTCCACAAAACCTTCACGGAAGCTACTTCCTTATTCCTCAACTTCTGAACCTGACGGTCAAGGATCTCAATCGGAACCTCCTCATAGTTAAGACTATCCTTCATGCCTATATTCTCCACCAGAAAAACTAAGGCCGGGTAACCGAGGCACTTATTTAGTAGAGATACATGAAAAAATGGATGCACTGAAGCTAACTTTGAGGGAAAATCCAACTCATAGGTCACCTTGACAACACGTCTCACAATCCTATATAGGCCAACATATCGGGGACTAAGTTTCCCTTTCTTCCGTAACCTCATCACTCCCTTCATGGGAGACACCTTCAAAAAAACCCAATCAGCAACTTCAAACTCAAGTTTTCTCCGTCTAACATCTACATAAGATTTCTGACGACTCTAAGCTATTTTTAGTCATTCTCTAATAAGCTGAACCTTCTCCATGGCCTTATGAACATAATCTGGCCCAATCAATGTAGCTTCACCTACCTCAAACCAACCAATAGGCGACCTACACCTCCGCCCGTAAAGAGCCTCAAATGGAGCCATTTGGATGCTGGAGCGGTAGTTGTTATTGTAAGAAAACTCGATGGGAGGTAAATGATCATCCCAACTACCTTTAAATCAATAACACATGTCCTCAACATATCCTCAAGTGTTTGAATGGTCCGCTCGGCCTGACCATCCTTCTGCGGGTGAAAAGTGTATTAAGCTTGACCTGAGTATCATGTCCCTTATGAAATGATCTCCAAAACTGTAAGATGAACTGACTACCTCCATCTGAAATGATGGAAAACAGAACTCTATGCAATCGAATTAACTCCCGAATGTATAATATAGAATAATCCTCTGCTGAGTCGGTATTTTTGACCAGTAGAAAATGGGCTAGTTTCGTCAATATGTTTACAACCACCCAAATAGTCATATTGTCGATGTGTGCGAGGTAACCCTGTGATGAAATTCATATTAATCTCTTCCCACTTCCAAGTGGGTATACTAGTGTCTTGTAGCACACCTCCTAGACTTTGATGCTCCACTTTCACTTGTTGACAATTCGAACACTTAGCTACAAACTCCGCTATGTCCTTCTTCATTCTATTCCACAAGTAGACCTCTTGTAGATCTCGATACATCTTGGTGGCACCATGATGGATAGAATACTGTGAACCATGAGCCTCATGCAACATCCGCTCTCTCAAATCATCGACATTCGGAACACATAAATGACCCTGATATCAAAGTACACTATCTCCCTATTGGGAGAAGACCTCTACCTTCTAATTTTGAACCACTTCCTTCAAATTTACCAGAATAGGATCCTCGTCTTGCCTAGCCTTGACACCAATCACCAAAGAATATTATGAACCATTCTAGACAATGACACCACCATCTGTTGAATCCACGAGGCGAACCCATAACCGTGCAAGCCAATGCACATCCTTCGCCAACTCTTTCCTTCCATCTTCCACATGAGAAATACTCTCCATAGACAACCTACTAAGGGCATCCGCCACTATATTGGCCTTGCCCGAATGATAGAGGACACTCATGTCGTAGTCCTTGAGTAGCTCTAACCATCTCCTTTATCGCAAATTCAAATCCTCATGGGTGAATACATACTGTAGGCTCTTGTGGTCCATAAACACATCCGCACGGACCTCATACAAATAATGCCTCCAAATCTTCAACACAAACACCACCGCTGCCAGTTCCAGGTCATGCATCAGGTAATTCTTCTTATGAGTCTTAAGTTTTCTAGAGGCATACACAATGACCATATCATGCTACATCAACACACAACCAAGATAGACCCTAGAGGCATCAGAATACACAACAAATCCATATGTACCCACAGGTAGGGTCAATACTGGGGCTGAGGTGAGTTGAGTCTTTAACTCTTGAAAACTCTTCTGACAGGAATCCGACCATTGAAATTTAACTTTCTTTATGGTCAAATTAGTCAACGGTGTTGCAATGGATGAGAATCCTTCAACAAAGCTCTTGTGATAGCCAGCTAAACCCATGAAACTCCTGATATTCGAAGGATTAACTGGTCTAGACCAATTCTTCACAGCTTCTATCTTTTGAGAGTCCACCTGCACACCCTCACTTGAACAGTCCAACCAAAACTCACACTTGCTGAATTTAGCAAACAACTAGCGATCCTTGAGTGTCAGTAGCACAATCCTAAAATGAGCGGCTTGCTCCTCCTCACTCTGAGAGCATATGAGAATATCATCTATGAAGATAATCACAAACATGTCAAAATATGGCTTGAATACCTTGTTCATCAAATCCATAAAATTTGCAGGAGCATTTGTTAGTCCAAAAGATATAACCACAAACTCATACTAACCATATTGAGTCCTGAAAGATGTCTTTGGAATGTCACTCTCCCTAACTCTGAGTTGATGATACCCGAATCTAAGGTCTATCTTTGAGAAGAACTTAGCACCCTGAAGTTGGTCAAATAAGTCATCAATTTTAGGAAGGGGATATTTGGTCTTGATTGTAACATTGTTCAACTTTCGATAATCAATGCACATATGAAGAGACCCATCCTTCTTTCGAACAAAGAGAACTGGTGCACCCCACAGGGGCTTGCTAGGTCTGATGAATCCTTTTCCAAGAGATCCTTCAATTGTTCTTTCAACTCCTTTAGCTCAGCCGAAGCCATTCTGCATGGAGGCATAGATATAGGTTGCATATCAGGAAGAAGGTCAATACCAAAGTTAATCTCCCGCTTGGAGTAGAACATCTGGGAAAACCTCCAGTTACTCGCACAC